>CAXKVX010001557.1:0-147173 GCA_964058865.1 Eleocharis quinqueflora
AATCACAACCAAAAAAGGGTGCTCCCTTGATGAATAACAAAAAAAAGAGAGATGATGAGGGATAAATTAAACTACAATGAGATTGACCAAAAGGTAAAAAAAAAAAATTAACTTTTACAATTAAGCCAGAGTACATACGTTAGCAAGCAAATTGAGCACCTTTCATTCGTACCATTCCTACCTTGTCAAATTTCCCCATAAAAATGCATTCAATAATGTTTGACAATATAATACGTCAACCAGAGATGCTCTTAAGGGTTTCATTGACAGCCCTACTATAATTTGGCTTGAGCAGGAAGAGAGCAGATCAAGGAAGTCGATCCAGCAGACTGCATCCAGGGGTCACGAAATAATTTTGTGAAGAAAGAATATGCTTATTGTGAGGTGCTATCTTGTTTATGTATCTGGCTTCATTTATTAAGAAATTTTGTTGGATTTTTCTGGTCAAATATTTTTCTTTCCTTCTCTAGTTTATTTCAGATTGATAGAAACTGTACCTTATTAGCATTGTCGGGTCACTAATGACCTATCTGGATCATTCAGTTTTCATAACAACTGCTTTATTACAATTGAATAACATTGACACTAAATCTCAGTTGTAACAACTCAAAAGTCTCAATCAACACCCACAAACTCATTCTCTGAACACCAGTAAAGCTGGAAAAGACACCACTTGTAATTTGTATAAACACTTATATTTCACATGCAGAGTTCTCTTCCATACTCCAGCCATGGAACAACCTATTTGTCCTTGTACCAGAAAGACCTGAGAGTGAATCTCTCAGCTGTCCGTTTCTGAATATGTACCAGCAGGCACTGCACTTTTGTGCAATCATCTGATCACCAGCATCTACTCTGTTAACACACAATGTAAATACTGTACCTCAGACCAGAACATGTACCGAGTACCCAACTACCCATTATTTTCTGCGTGTTTCAGTCAAATTATTCAGGAATTATCGTCACGCAAATTGTGCAACTCTTGTACCTTGAGAGGAAATAAGCAAAGAAACAGAGAACACTTTCAATAGAAAACAAAGAAAATCAAAAGGAAATCAAGCTAAATATTTTGTTGGAACCTAAAAATAGTTAAGGTCAGCATAATCAAATGGTGTTAACTAAAAAAGTTGAATAAGAGGAAAGAAAAATGTTAAAGTAAATTGAATAATCAAACTTGCTAAAATCTTAATTCAGCACCTAAACCTCCAAAAGACACCATAAGATACTTTTGAACCATTCAATCTGCCTAACGTTGCCCGCATAAGCATCTTAATATGATTGGTGGAGCCCAGGAAAAGCACACTCATATGACATAACCAACATCTTCAGGAAACTGCTCAGTTGGAACTTGGAAATCTAAAAGATTGAATTCTGTCTGCCACCATAAGCCTTTCAAACTTCCTGACAAGGCTTCGGGGAAACAATTGCTTCTCGAAGCTCAAAAAGAGCAGGGCTGGACGGTTGACCATGATCTCCTTCATTAATTTATAACATGCAACTGATCACAACCTACTTTCTTTATCAGAACTCTACTTCCTCCTTTGAAAATCTGACATTTCCCAGGTTATTTAGCCTTGCATCTATAGTGCGTACGTTAAGATTGCTTACAAGAATTAATGTATATACAAACATTCCTGACAAGCATCTTACCCCCAACTCCTCGGCAGTCGGCCCTTTTAACTTTAACCATCAGCAATATTGAAATGTAGATAGCATCAACAAAGGAGCCTGCCTTATCAGTAGGACATTTTGACTCACAAATAGACCCAATTTCTTCTAAAGGAATGATAAATTGTGGACAATAACTAAAGAGAGATGTAGAAGAGAGGAGAAGAATGTAGAAGATGAAATTTTCTTTATTGATTTCTTGATCGTTTTACAATGGTTGTGCCTCATATTTATAGAATGAAAGAGCTAATCAAGCCTAACTACTTTCTGTTATAACAAACACTTAATTACATTCATATCTCTAACTAAAGTCTGTGACATCCATGCTGTGGCCATCTGTGTCCATCCGGGTTGCAACTGCTTGATGTGTTTATTAATAACCTTTTTCAACCAGGAAGCAAGCAGTCTCGGGCGCCATCTGAGGACCACAGACAAACTCTCAACGGAGCCGAGAAACCACATCCATAAGTCAATTTTTCACACAATAATGGACTGAAAACAACCAGGGTACATGGAAATGAGAGATGAGATGTCTGAATCTGAGAAGCTGACCTCTTGTAACTTTGCCACATTTGGTTTCCAACTGTTCTTCACACCAAAGCAAAGGATGTAAGTCCCGCAACACGGCAGCTCGGATGTCTGATTCGCCAATGCTGATTTCTCAGGAAGACTATGGTCCACATCAAACTATTCTGAATCCAATATTATTACTTGTATTAATGGGTCGGGTCATGGTTCGTTTAAATAAATTAAAATTAAAACGGCAATGTTTTATCTGGATTGATGAATCTGAAATGTAGTTGGGGAAAATAGAAATAGACCAGTCTAACCCAACTGGCAAACAGGTTCAGACATTTAGACATGAAACCAGCATTAACAAAGGCTCAAGGATTGTCAGTCCTACTTTTTCCATGCCCCATTTCCATCAACATCAGCTGACATACAGCAATCTCCAAAGTGTTAACAAATAATTTGGA
Source organism: Eleocharis quinqueflora (assembly GCA_964058865.1). Lineage (NCBI taxonomy): Eukaryota > Viridiplantae > Streptophyta > Magnoliopsida > Poales > Cyperaceae > Eleocharis > Eleocharis quinqueflora. Next base: position 2,646 of record CAXKVX010001557.1, read on the forward strand.
CTAAGGAGGAATCACAACCAAAAAAGGGTGCTCCCTTGATGAATAACAAAAAAAAGAGAGATGATGAGGGATAAATTAAACTACAATGAGATTGACCAAAAGGTAAAAAAAAAAAATTAACTTTTACAATTAAGCCAGAGTACATACGTTAGCAAGCAAATTGAGCACCTTTCATTCGTACCATTCCTACCTTGTCAAATTTCCCCATAAAAATGCATTCAATAATGTTTGACAATATAATACGTCAACCAGAGATGCTCTTAAGGGTTTCATTGACAGCCCTACTATAATTTGGCTTGAGCAGGAAGAGAGCAGATTAAGGAAGTCGATCCAGCAGACTGCATCCAGGGGTCACGAAATAATTTTGTGAAGAAAGAATATGCTTATTGTGAGGTGCTATCTTGTTTATGTATCTGGCTTCATTTATTAAGAAATTTTGTTGGATTTTTCTGGTCAAATATTTTTCTTTCCTTCTCTAGTTTATTTCAGATTGATAGAAACTGTACCTTATTAGCATTGTCGGGTCACTAATGACCTATCTGGATCATTCAGTTTTCATAACAACTGCTTTATTACAATTGAATAACATTGACACTAAATCTCAGTTGTAACAACTCAAAAGTCTCAATCAACACCCACAAACTCATTCTCTGAACACCAGTAAAGCTGGAAAAGACACCACTTGTAATTTGTATAAACACTTATATTTCACATGCAGAGTTCTCTTCCATACTCCAGCCATGGAACAACCTATTTGTCCTTGTACCAGAAAGACCTGAGAGTGAATCTCTCAGCTGTCCGTTTCTGAATATGTACCAGCAGGCACTGCACTTTTGTGCAATCATCTGATCACCAGCATCTACTCTGTTAACACACAATGTAAATACTGTACCTCAGACCAGAACATGTACCGAGTACCCAACTACCCATTATTTTCTGCGTGTTTCAGTCAAATTATTCAGGAATTATCGTCACGCAAATTGTGCAACTCTTGTACCTTGAGAGGAAATAAGCAAAGAAACAGAGAACACTTTCAATAGAAAACAAAGAAAATCAAAAGGAAATCAAGCTAAATATTTTGTTGGAACCTAAAAATAGTTAAGGTCAGCATAATCAAATGGTGTTAACTAAAAAAGTTGAATAAGAGGAAAGAAAAATGTTAAAGTAAATTGAATAATCAAACTTGCTAAAATCTTAATTCAGCACCTAAACCTCCAAAAGACACCATAAGATACTTTTGAACCATTCAATCTGCCTAACGTTGCCCGCATAAGCATCTTAATATGATTGGTGGAGCCCAGGAAAAGCACACTCATATGACATAACCAACATCTTCAGGAAACTGCTCAGTTGGAACTTGGAAATCTAAAAGATTGAATTCTGTCTGCCACCATAAGCCTTTCAAACTTCCTGACAAGGCTTCGGGGAAACAATTGCTTCTCGAAGCTCAAAAAGAGCAGGGCTGGACGGTTGACCATGATCTCCTTCATTAAATAAAAATTTATTTTACGCACATCATCTCCTCCGGCACCCTCAAAGGGGAGGTTTGTTTACTGATTATAGTTGTTAGCTCCTGTGAAAATTCGGGATTATTCAAGTTATTTAGCCTTGTTTCTTTAGTGCATTGATCTAAGTTGCTTACAGTACTTGATGCATAGACAAACATTCCTGATGAACGCCAGACCCCCAATTCCTCTGTCATTATAACTTTAATTATCAAAACTTGAAGAACGCATGTGATTAAAAAAGGAGCCAATTTAATATAAGGAGGGATACGAAAAAGGGTGTTTACCTTGATGACAGACAAAAAAAAAGAGACAAAGAGGGATAAATTAAAAATAAAATGAGATTGACTAAAAGGTAAAAAAAAATAATCTGCTACGATTGAGCTAGAGTACCTAATTTAGCAAGCAAACTGAACAGCATTCATCATACCATCCCTAACTTGTCAATTTACCCACAAAAATGCTTTCAATAATGTTTGACAAGATAATATGCTCAACATGAAATGCTCTTAAACACTAAAGTCCCAATGCAAGCATTCAATTCCTCAAATGCTCTTAAATGCTCTTAAACACTAAACTAGACATCAACTTGAGATGCTCTTAAACCATTCAATTCCTCTAATGTTGCCAGTGCAAGCATCTGCATAGGCTTGGTGGAGCCCTGGGATAGCATGTTCATGTGGCAGAACAAATTTCTCTACAAACTGCTTCTCAGTTAGCATGGCAATAGAAAAAAACTTTCTATTTCCCACCAAAAGGCCTTTCAACTCCAGAAGGTTCCTGACAAGGTTCCGGGGTATCAAACGCTTGTCCAAGCTGTAAGTGAACAGAGATGGGTTACATATCACATGCAACTTATCACAACCCACTTCCTTTATCAGAAACTCTACTTTACGACCCATCAATTCCTCTGTCACCTTCAAAATATAAGGGTGCTTGCTGACTAGAGTAGTTACCTCCTCCCGTGAAAAGCCGCAACTTCTCAAGTTATTTACCCTTGCATCAATAGTTTTTCGGTTCAGACAGCTTACAAGACTTAATGCATACACAAATGTTCTGGAGGAACGGTTGACCCCCAATTCTTCAGCCTCTTTAGCTTTGACGATCAGAGCTTCAGGCGAACTTGTGATTAAAAAAGGAGCCAGCCTAATCAACCGGACGATTTGACAAACATCTAGGTCTAATTCCTTCTGAAGAAAGGATAAATTGGGGACAATAACCTTATCCATGCTGGAAGAAAGCACTCGTGGGGACATTCTGAGGACCACGGACAAATTCTCAAGGGAGCCAAGAGTTCGCATCCAGAAGTCGATACTTGAGACAATATTGAACAAAAACATACGAGGGTACCTGGAAATGAGAGACGAGATGTCCGAATTCGGGAAGCCGACCTCTTTTAGCTTTTCAATATTGGGACTCCAGTTGTTATCCACACTAGAGCAAAGGATGCGAGAGTCCCGCAACACGGCAGTTCTGATGTCCGACTCGTCAATGCCGGTTTCTCTCAGGAACCGGAGCACGGTATCAGGCTTATTAGGGACCTTTAGGTGGTCGATTTTTTTGGAAGCTTGCAAGGCTTCTTCGGAGGAAAGACCGCATGATTGGATGAGGTAGTCTGGTGCTGAGAAGTGGGGTTTTGGTGGTGGCGCTTCGGCGTCAAAGGTGGAGAACTTGGAGGAGACGAATGGGGTCTTGTAAAGAAAGAGCTGAAGAGATGGACGGAGGAGGTGGAGTCTCCTCACAAGTAGGTTCATCGGAGCATTCAATGAAAGCTCTCCAGTTGTAGACGGTGTCGCAAGGCAAGGGTCTCGACTGTTTATACGGACCTAAGATACATCTACGGCCTACGGGCGGAGCAGTAATTATACTGTAGAGAACATGCGATGAACATTGGATAGTTCTAGATTATTAAAATAATCCCGGCGGGTCTATCCGTTCGTGGATCCGTCCGAGTCTAATTCGTGCTCGTGCTCAGATCCGACCCGACCCGTAGATCTCGGATTCACGAACCTAGCACGGGTCGGGTTGGCCTAAAATCTCTCAGACCCGTGATTACCCGTGCTCGTTCGGACCCGTGGAACCGTGCAGAAATTAAAAAAAAATTCAAAAAAATAAAAAAAGTACAAACAAAATAAAAAAAAAATCAGAAAAATTCGAAAATATATATATTAAAATAATATGCAGTTTTAAATTCAAAAAAATTAAAAAAGATTTTGGGTTCAGACCCGTCCCGTGGACTCGTCGTACCCGTGGATTCGTGAATCCGGACGGGTCGGATCCACAAGTTCCCGACCCGCCCCGTCTTTAATTCACTAGATAGTTCATATTCTCTACGTATGAGATTAACTTCGCACGAAATCCAAAGAAATCGAATCCGTTCGATTTTTTCTAAAATATTTATTTACTGTAGAGGATCCCAACTCTCTACCTGCTTGGGCGGTTGGGCCCTCTGGCATCTTTCTTTTGGTGAAATGACATCTTCGTTGAGTTTAGCAAATAGCTGAGATTTTAATCTGAATCGTCGGATTTATATCAATAGTCAGCTGTCGAAAATTAATCCGCCAGTTCAAATCAAAAAATTAGTAGTGCTGAGTTAAAAAAACTCAGCATACAATTCTCATTTTGGTATCAGGTACTCGCTACTCAAAACTTCGTTTTTGGAGGCGGTCAATAGGAACCCCATTTTCAATGCACACATTGGCAATGTATAAAACGAACATAGTAGTAATAATAAGGGAGATTTGGCTCCATGCCATTTCAAAACTCACAAATTAGATTTTTGCATCCTATAATGACTCATTTGTTTATTGCCACCCAAAATTGAAAATTTTCAGTTTTTTGTCCAAACCTCCATTTTTCATTTTTTCTGGAATTAAAATAATACGAGCCATTTTTAGGATAATTTTGCTCCTAATCGAATTTAATCAAACTTATTCGAATCTATTACGAATCGTAGAATTCGAATAGAATTGACGAACTCAGAACTCAGAGAACTCTAATCGAACCTTAATCGTAAAACATGATGTGATTTGTCGTTCTTTTTTATTTCTTCTAAAACCTCCTCTAATCGAGCCTCGATACTTCTATTTCTGGTGTCAAGCTTTGCATCAACTTGTATGGTCACAAGTCTCGCATCACGCAGATATGCCTCATACTCGTTCTCGCACATGTAAAATTGGCAACTTGCTAATTTCTGCAAATTGAAAGCAAATGTTGTCAAGTGAACCAGAAAACTCTATTTCTCAGAAATTTCTAAACTGGTACCAATACTGCAATTTCTAGAACAAAACTAGTACCAGATAATACAAAATTTGAAATCGACACCAATACTGCTAAATCCAGATCAGATAATCAAGTTAAAAACTGGCACCAGAAAACCATATCTCAGAAAATCCTATTTCCCAAAAACCTTATTCGAAACCGGTACCAATAATGCAAAATTCATATCTGGTAGGAAGATGCTACTATTTCCAAATCATCTAATTCAAGTAATGCAACCTTATTCTCAAATAATCAAGACTGCTACATACAAATTTCGTGCCAGTTCGATTGAGACCCAAAATGAGCAAGTAACCAGTCAAAATCAGAATGAGAAAATGAAGCTAACCTTGTAATTTGTGCACTTGAAAAACACTGATTGTGCATTGCTCACAACTCTCATCACGTAAAACCCACAGTATGGACAGGAAATTATCAGCAGGAAGGACTTACAGGTAGGCCCCATTTTTTTGACTGAGGGGCATATTAGTCACAAAGAATTTGTTTAAATATTTTTATTAAAGAAAATAAAAAAAGTTCAAATTTGTGGCAAATTTCAAAATAGATGTAATTGAGAGTGGCATTTTTCGAAGGATGCATTATAAAGAAGCAAATATCTAATTTTACTCTTTTGTGATGGGCGTTTCATACAAAATTTGTTCCCACAAAAATGTCATATTCCTCAATTAATTTCTTTTTCAAAATCAATACTTGAGAATCAGGCTTAAGCTAAACACAAACCACCCCTTTGCTGCTATCACGAGTGACTCGCTACATGTTGAAGATTATGATAATCCAGAATGTCGTATGTGATTTTACTTATAAATATGCTTTGGAAATATACTAAACCACAACATTATCGTACATATTCTTGATAAGATTGACGTACTTTGTTGAAATTTTCTTCTTTTGAAAAGAAACCTCACAATTTTATATATCCTAAAATAAGATTATTGATAAACGCAAACTGGATTTTACAAAAGAATCACTTGTTCATCCCTTCCTAACTACACTAAAGTACCTACCACAATGGCATTCACTATAAAAGGGGAAAAACAAGAAAGAATGTAGCACCAACAAGCCCCTAATATAATCAGTCTATTTCTACCATATTTGATATTTCCATGTCAGACTTATTCTGTTCTATGCCTCTTTACGGTTCCAGCTAACATACGGTTATTAAAATGACTACGAAACTCAGCCAGAAGTGCTGGACGACTATTCATCAACTGCACATAAGGATCTGTAATAGTGAATTGCATGAAATTATCTGGCCTTGTCACGAACTCGAGACAGATATCTTTCAGACGGTGACAGTTGAGTTCGTTGGCCAAAGAAAGCGAGGTCACAACCGTTTCTAAAGTGAGCCCCATGCAGAGCTTCTCTTCACATATTTCCTTTAGTCCCTCTAGCCTATACCGATCAGCTGCTACCATCAAATGTTGGGCCAAAATATACAAGTCAGTGTTTTGATCACCAGATTCACCATCAAAAAGATCAGCAACCTTAGGCAATGAATCAGTGTACATGAAATGAAGCAAAACCTTGAAAACCAAAGCCCTCATATCATTTATTTGAATACACTTCATGTTAGCTTCAGCCATCGAGCCAAACAGCTCGGCCTTAAAAACCGGTGACCTTGCTGCCAATATCACCTTGTGAGCCACAAAGATCTCTCCATCAACCTCAAAAGAAACATCTGCCATTTCCTTCTTTGCCAAAAGCTCACTGAAATCATCATGCAAGAACCTGAAAGCCGGGAAACCAACCTTGTAACTGAGAGGTGGCTTGTCCCAAGCTTCGTTCATTACCTTAATTTTGCAAGAGAGCAAAAAGAAACCATCTCTGACATACTGTGTCTCTAACACTGATCTCTCGATAAATGCACGAAAACCCTGGAAACATTGAACGTGTCTAAATATGCATGAAGTTCTTCTCCATGCTGAGTCTACTGGCAACAAGGTTGATGTCCATGTCCCGCTATTGTGTAACAGACCAAAGGAGAAGTTTGTGCACAAAAAATTCGCCTCGCTACGAAGGTCAAGGTAAAGAGAGATGTAAGCACCATTGTCCTCTTTGTGGGAACCCTTTGGATAGTAGCGAATGGTCCAATCATGACCTTCAGAGGAGAAGGTTGGGGATCTTATAAATAGCCCGGTGCTCATGGTTTTGGTTGTTGTGTAGTCTATTTTGAAGTTACCATCACTGTCGGTTGTTATCTTATCAAATTTGTTCTTAACTTCGGTCATCTTTCTTTTTTACCTAGCAAATGTGGCAGTAATAAGGAAAGAATTTGTTATATGTGCAATAGTATAGAAGTATTACCTTGGTACCTGGACAACACAGTTTTATTGCGGCATTTTGTAACCCCCTTTTACACATGTGTGCACATCCACACATGCACACACAACAGGTACAAGTCATGCTGCAAATTGCAGTTAAATTCAACTGTTGAAACCCTAGAAAATCTTCAAACTCGCACAAAACTCAGAACTCAATCCACAGCCACCAGAGATGGAGAGAAGAGACCAAATCCAACCCAATCAATTCCCCCCTCTCCTCTACCAAACACACAATTGGTACCTTGCGCTATATCAATCCAAAGTATGTTGCTTGCTACATCGTTTCGACAATCTATAGGCAACATGTGATTCGAATTTTGGGCAATTTCTAAAGTCGACTATTTTTGAGAGAAACAAAGCTTAATTCGTCGGAAAAGACTCACCTTATATCCGTTTTACGCAGATTCTTCTCCTTCCTTCCTTATAGTTTATTAGCGTTGACTGATTTTGATTCTTCCGTTTCGAGTGTTTGCCGATTCTTCAAAGAGGCATGGTGGTTTACGATCGGAAGAGAGATTTGGGATTAGCGTGAACTACGATTCTTAATAAAAAAAAAATTAGGTTTCGACGTTCCGTAAGAAGATTGATATGTCGGTAGTCGGATAGAAAAAAATGTATAATTGTTGGGCCTTCCATTTACAGTCTGTTGGACAAGCTATTTATTTTCTTTTCATTTAAGTAATTGGATTATGTTCATAGAATAATGTGGATTTGATATCGATTAATGATATTGTTGTTATTATGCACATTTAATTCAGTTATTATATATATTATTTGAGTTATCATATATGTTATTTTTATACTGAAAACAAAAATTTTAATCTCCACAAGAGCGGTTGCTTGTGAATATAGAGGTGGCAAATTGGGTGGGTCGGGCGGGTTCGGGTTCGGGTCGGACGGATCAGGTCAGTTTGACTTCAAAAGATTATCGCGTCACGTGTCTGATCAGGTCGGGCCGGGTCGGATTTCGAGTCATCATGCGTTGATATTTGTCGGGTTTCGGGTCTTTCGGATTCTAGTCGGGTTTCAATTATCTAGTTTCGGGTATTTTTCGGGTTTCGGGTCTTTCGGGTTCGAATCAGGTCGGGTTTCAATTATCTCGTTTCGGGTATTTTCCGGTTTCGGGTCTTTCGGGTCGGGTCAGTTTGTCTTCAAAAGATTAACGGATCACAGGTCTGATCAGGTCGGGTCGGGTCGAGTCTCGGGTCATCATGCGTTGATATTTGTCAGGTTTCGGGTATTTCGAATTCGAGTTGGATCGGATTGACCGAATAGAGTTTGAGTTTTTTTATTCTTAGAGTTATTTATTATTCTTTTTCATTGTATGAGGCTAATGATCCAATAAATTGTATTTGTCAGTATTTGTAGTTGTGATTGAAATGAATTCTTTCTTTATGTTTTGGCCTCTTTGAAAAAAATTCTACACATGCGACAATTGCCAAAATATAATTTTTTATGTGCAATCTGCTAATTGATATGTGATAAGATAATGTTCTGATAAATTGTTGTCAAGATGGTTTCTATGTGATATGTGATATGCGACAATTACCAAAGTTTTTTATTTTAAAGAGTTCATTCTGATTTGATAAGTTGTTGTCAAGATGTTTTGCAATTTTGTTTGTATTCGATACAGTATCTTGTTTTTATTCTTATTTTGTCTTGAAAAGTTCAGTACATGCCTTGATTTTGATTCGGCCTTATATCTAATACAATACCTGGTTTGATAAGTTGATGTCAAGAGTTCATTTTAGTCAAGACATGTACTAGTACAATATTAATTGATATGTTGATATCAGTTTGATAAGGTCAAATATTCAAACTGGAGTTTATTCTGGTTTGTTAAGTTGATCTCGGGTCTCTGATCTGGTGTGTTCGGGTCAAGTCAGGTCATCTCAGATTGCGGGTCATGTCGGGTCGGCAGGTAATGTGATCCCAGGTCATTTCGGATTTCGGGTTATGTCGGTCCGGGTCGGGTCGGGTACCGGGTCATCTGATCTCGGGCCTTTTTGGGTTTCGGGCCATATCAAATCAGGTCGGGTCGGGTATCGGGTCATCTGTTCTCGGGTCTTTTCGGGTTTCGGGTCATATCAAATCAGGTCGGATTGGATTCAGGTCATATGTTGTTGGGTCTTTTCGGGTTTCGAGTCATATCAAATCAGGTCGGGTCGGATATCGAATTATCTATTGTCGGGTCATTTTCGAATTTTGAATCATATTGAACTACTCCGAATCGGACGAGTTTGTCGGATTGAATCAGGTTCTGCCACCTCTACTTGTGATCATTCTAATGCTTGTTCGACCAAATACCTATACATCTCACCTTGATCACACAACCATCTTAGCAACGGACTACGGTAGTTATAAAATTATATAGTGTTGTACTTAGAATTTAAATTCAACTTTTGCTATTTTTTTTTCAACAAACCGAGTTGTACTCTAGCAGCACTTGATAATATTAATTTATAGTAATTGGGCTATCAGTGATTTTAATTTTCTAAGTATGAGAAAAAAAATTTGGATACTTATATAAATATTTCAGTATAGTCAGACATTTTAAAATTTAATTACGCATATTTAATGTTATGTAAAGAACTCGGAACAAATATGTTAGAAATTAAGAAATAATAAATACTATAATATGAATGATACAATCTTCCGATTACGAAGAAGTCTTGAACACTAACCTTTCCATGTTTCAAAACCTTGATTTTATATTGGAGGCCCAGAGCATTATGCAGCAAACATTTGCGTGCTTATTGTATTTAGGCCTTTCAAGAAGGCTCAAGAGTTAGAGAACAACACACCTTAGAAATAAAAATTGCTACAAAAAGCACACACTCAAGTCATAATTGTTAACAAAATTAAGTATCTTTCTGATTCATCTCGTCACTACTACAGAAAAGACTTTTAACACTTTTTATTTAATAGCGGGTCGCCTAAAGATCCTCTATAAAGATCTTTTATAACGAATGTAGGAGTGGGTTCGTTATAAAAGGTCGTCTTTAATAGCGGATGTTATCTTGGGTCCGCTTTTAAAGATCATTTATAGAGGATGTAGTAGAGGATCCATTATAAAAGATTTTCTTTAATAGCGGATGGTACCAGGGATCCGCTATTAAAGGTCTTTTATAGAGGATAGTGCCTGATGTCCGCTATAAAAAGGTTTTAACAGCATAATTGCATAACAATCTGCTATAAAAGTTTGCTCTCACGGATCACCATGTAGTTTCAATCCAACGCTAAAAAATTCACAAAATTCCACGAAATAAGACACATTTTTTTAAAAAGTTTTTGTTCTCTACATAAATATCAACTCTCCATAATTCTTCCTTCACATAAATCTTCCCTCATTCATTCTTCTTCTCGCAGAAATCCTCCCTCATTCGTCCTTCATCCCAAGAAAATCTTTCTTCATTCTGCTTTCATCCTTCGAATATTATTGTGTTTTAAGTATTACTGTACATATATATATATATATATATAGAGAGAGAGAGAGAGAGAAATGCTAGGGTGCTCCATGGAGCACCAAATTGCTCGTGCTCCACATTCGTTATATTCAATTTAAAAATTCCAACGGTCGATCCGAACCGTTGAACATGATCTACATATTGAAATCTACTTGGAGATTGAATTTTATATTTGTTTGAATTTGTTTGCTATTTTTTCAAAGAGGTAGAAAAGTTGCTAATCAAACGGTTTCTGGACCAACAAAAGTTGCAATTTTCCCACCGCTCTAAAAATAGCAAAAAATTCAAAAAAAATGTAAAATTCAATCTCTAAGTAGATTTCAATATGTAGATCATGTTCAACGGTTCGGATCGGTCGTTGGAATTTTTAAATTGGAGATACGACGTGGAGCATTAGGGGTTTGGTGCTCCATGGAGCACCCTAGCGTATCTCTCTCTCTCTCTCTCTCTCTCTCTCTCTCTCTATATATATATATATATATATACAAGTATCATGCTCGTGCGCTGCAAAGGAGTATTATTATGTAAAAAAGAAAAAAAATTCATAGTTATGATATATTTTTTGAAAGAAAAATAAACAAAAATAATAATAAAGATGATAAAGTTAATTTGCCAACAATATTCAAGAACAAAAAATTTGAATTTAGTTTGGATTCAATCCAAAAACAAAACAAAAATTAAAGATAGATAATAATAATAATAATAATAAGTTCACTCAGAAATATAATTGCACTCTTGAACGTTTTTTTTCCTTCAGAAAAAAAATTTAGACTATATTCTTGGTATACACACCAGGGACTATAAAACTCATGTTAAATTAGTACCTCATTCGTCGCGCATGACCTCTCGATAGACTATATTCTTGGTATACACACCAGGGACATCAACTTTCACATTAGGTTTTATCATAACCTTTGTCGTATGTCGGGACACACCTCTCGATAATGCAATATATAATTGGCCATGAGAAAAAACCGACTCTGGTAGATAAATCTCAACATTAGGAATGGTTTGTTCTTGTGCTTTATTGATCGTCATGGCGAAACTCAGCCGAATAGGAAATTGCTTTCGTACCAACTTAAAAGGAAACATCGCATCATCGAAGGGACACATTGGAATTCTTGGTAGAATTTTTTTTCTTGTATGTTGTCCTACATCAATTTCTACATCTATTGTGTTGTTCTGAAAATTACGACATATCAATCTTGTGCCATTGCATAGGTCATTTGATGGATCAAGATTTCGTAATAATATAATCGGACAACCTAACTTCAATTTGAGGAGGTGTGGGGGGCAAGCCACTCGAGGCTAAAGAGTTCAAAAATTCCATTGTGTAGTGATTAGTCCTATCATCCTCCACTTTGTCAAAACTGTAACAAATCATCTCATCTCCTGGAAATGCATCAACCATTTGTTGATTCAATTCATCAACGTACTCATTTCTTGTTGATAGTATGGCCCTAGAAATGATATATTCCGATGAACTCCCATTAAGATTGGGCGACGGAAAAATAGAGTCTATCAATTGCTGTTTAGAATCACCTTTTGAGTTGTATGGAATGATCAAGTCTTCAGGAATGCAGATCAACTCTCCATCTAATGATTCTTATGTTCTATCGCCAACTATCAACAAATATTCAGAAAAATATGGATCTATCAAAGACCTCATGTTTTGGATAAGATGTATTTTCTTGATTGATGGCCAAAGAAGAGACATCTTTAAACTTGAATCACCAATTTGGGCTCTAGTACCTTTCCTAACAACCGGGAGAACCTATAGTAATTATGATATAACATTAGATAATTTATATCTTACCTTAATGAGTTTATTAAATAGTTGTAGGCAGTGCCATGTTTTAAATTTTTATTTTGAGATGTTACGCCTCATTTTTAAATGTACAAAATGATAGTAATAACAATAGTAGTAGTTCTTAGCTAATTGAATTACTTGTCTAAAATCACCACCAAAAATCATGATCTTGCCACCAAAGGATTGGTTTTCTCCAATAATATCTCGCATTGTTCGATCAAGTGCTTCAATTGCTTGTCGCTTAGACATTGAGGCTTCATCCCATATGATCAGAGTAACCAATCGAAGTAGTTGTGCAATTCCACTTTGCTTCTTGATATTGCAAAATGAGTTGTTCTCAATTTTCAAGGGGATTTTGAATCGAGAATGCGCGATTCTTCCTCCTAGCATGTTATTTGTTGCACATCATGATGAAGCGGTTGCCAATACGATAAGATTCATAGAATGCATTTTGGCTAATATTGTCTTGTACATATATGTTTTTCCTATAAAATTGAAATATTACCATCAATTAAGTCAACAAATATGATAAAATATTCTTCAAATATGCACAAAATCAAACTACAAGATTGGAATTTAGTGAGATAAAGAATACTTGTTCCTCCAAGCCCTTCAATAAAGAAAACTCCACTTGTCTTGTTTGCAACACATTGCATAATTTCATGAAATACAACCAATTGCTCTGGGTTTAGAGATTCGCACAAGTTCAAATGTTCTTCATCAACTCTTACATACATCTTGTCCGCCACCTCATGGTATTCGCTGACATTAAAATTGTCTGATTCATTGAGCTCTGGTAAATCATACATTTGCACGTTCTTGCCCATTGATTGTAAGAAATTAGTGATGCTCTTTAGGACCAGCTGTTGGACCAAATCTAGAGAATTGTACTCCCTTGGGTAATCCTCAGATAATTCGTCAAAATGTTCATCCCATAATGCTCGAACATTTCCTAGCTCACAATATACCAATATGGTGGCAAACAATCTTCTGAGGGCACATGGGAATTGAAAATTAGCTGCTTCTGATAAAGAGCTCGATAAACTGTTATTCATTTCAATGATACCTCTACCTTCAGTCGATTCTCGAAAACTATTGTGTAGCACTCCATCAACCGTCAAAAGATCTGCCCATGATGTTGGACCTCTAACGTGGTTGAGTACAACAACAAAAACAAAGCCTTTGTTTCCAAATAAATTGGGATAGGCTAGAAATGAAATCCAATCTAAAATGAAAATCAATATAATAAATGGTAAAATAATAATAAAAATAACAATATAAAAATGATGATGATAATAATAATAATAATAATAATAATAATAATAATAATAATAATAATAATAATACACTATTCTACCAATCATAAGTTTTGACTAATATTCTACGTCGTTAATTCTACACTAAAGTCGTACAATAATAACACTACTTCTAAAATTTAATTCATCACAATTCTACGTGAATTGCTAACTTCCATGCATTTATATCTAACGTCAACTCTTTGAAAACATTTCATGCATTTAAGTCTCTTTTTACAGCTTCATCTCATGTCAATTTTGATTTACCCTTACCTCTTCTCGTGTTTTCGACGCGGCCTAAAACTTCACTACATACCAGTGCATCAGAAGGCCTCCGCTGGATATGTTCATACCATCTCAAACGATGTTGAACAAGTTTCTCTTCAATCGATGCAACTCCGACCTTGTCACATATATTATCATTTCTAATGCGATCCCTTTTTGTATGCCCACATATCCACCGTAACATATGCATCTCTGTCACGCTCATCTTTTGTATGTGTTGCAGGGTCACAACCTCATGAATGATTCTTGTCCAACCAAGCTCACATATGCAGTCCCAGCATTCACAAATTATTCCCAAAACACACCTCATAAATTATTAAAATTACATTTTTTAACTTTCCTCGCAATGCAACAGAACAGATAAACCTCCGAATTATTTGGCAAAGCAAGAACATCTGCTGATATCACTATCTGATTCTTAACATTTTGGACAATTAGCCAATAGCAGGAGACTAAAAATATGAAGTGTCACAGTGCCTACCTATGTAATTCAATTTTCTCCAAACTGTTGAATCACAATTGAACACGCTGACCCAAAAAGCCTATAATAGAAAAACTATACACTAACTGTAGATTAAAGTGCACACTAATGTCATCTCAGACAGACATGAAATGAAATAAGTTTCGTCTCATTGTACTTGATACATGTTCAAGGCCACATGGACCATCATCTGTTTATTAAAGCCAACACAGCAGATGGTAAGCAATTGACATATCTACTCAAAGTCACTTAAATCCTGAAAATACAATATGAATTAGTTAGCAAGGAACTAGATAGCACATTGAGTTTAGCTAAAGACACCAACCCACAATCTGTGCATCCAGCCTCATACCCTTACAAGAAAGGCCTATGTTTTTTACCATCAGTCATTGTCCATCTTTTGTGTAATCATTAATCAAACGTTAAAATAAAGCATAAATGAGTAGGGTCTGAAATGAAAAATCTGAGTTCTCGCTCAAAATTTAAACCAGTAGATTAAAAAATCCAGAAGGAACTGTGCTACTTAGTCTATCAGTTTAAACTAAAAAATTATAGATGCAAGAACTGCCAACCCAAATTCCTTGATCTATATCTTTTCTGTTTCTGAGCAACACCCAAAAGTATCGAACTTCTGTTATTTTGTAATCTTCGATCAGTCGAGTGAGAATGCATCTCAATTAGGAGGGGGATTCATCAACAACAAAGACAAGATAATACTTGAAACTTAAGAGTTTAACCTCTTTACATCCATTTTGGATACATTACAAACTGCTCTTTAGTAGTCTTCTAAAAATTCGAATATGAAACAGACTAACATAAAAAGAAAAGTCTAAATGCAGTACCTAAACCATTTAGAGTCAATTTGGGATGCTCTTAAACAATTCAACCCCACTAATGTTGCCAGCACAAGCATCTGCATATGCTTGGTGGAGCCCCGGGATAGCCTGTTCATATGGCAGAACAAATATCTTCAAAAACTGCTCCTCACTTGGATTTACAAAAGAAACAAACTTTCTATTTGCCACCAGAAGCCCTGTCGACTCCAGAAGCTTCCTGACAAGATGCCGGGGTATCAACCGCTTGTTCAAGCTAAGATTGAGCAGTACTGGATTCATGACCACATGCAACTTATCACAACCTACTTCCTTTATCAGAAACTCTAATTTACGGCCCATCAACACCTCTGGCTGCTTCAACACAGTAGGTTCTTTGCTAACAATAGTGGCAACCTCCTCCAGTGAAAACCCGTGAATTTTCAAGTTATTTAGCCTTGATTCAACAGTCATTTGGTTCAGATTGCTTACAACAGTTAATGCATGCACAAATTTTCGTGAGGAAGGGTTGATGCCTAGTTCTTCAGCCTGTTTAGCTTTTATCATCAGAGCTTCAGACGAGCATGTGATTAAGAAAGGAGCCACTTTAATCAGCAGGAAAATTTGAGAAACATCTAGACCCAGTTGCTCTTTAAGAAAAGATAAATTGGAGGCAATCTTTACCAAGCAGCCACATAACAATCTGCTCCTTCTAAGAACCACTGACAAATTCTCAAGAGAGCCGAGAGCCTGCATCCAGAAGTCGATTTTTGGCACAATATTGAACATAAACAAAACAGGGTACCTGGAAATTGCAGCTGAGATGTCTTCAATTGAGAAGCCGACCTCTTGTAGCTTCATCACATTTGGTCTCCAGTTTTTCTCCACACTAGAGCGCAAGAGGCGAGAGTCACGCAACACGGCCTTTCTTATGTCGGCCTCGCAAACGCCGGTATCTTTCAGGAACCGGAGCACCGCGTCAGGCTTATCGGGGGACTTGAGGTGGTCGATATACTTGGATGCTCGAAGGGCTTCATCGGAAGAAAGACCGCATGATTGAATGAGGTAGTCGACGGCTGAGAAGTGGGGTTTGGGTGGTGGCGCTTCGGCATTAGAGGTGGAGAACTTGGAGGAGACGAATGCGTATGGAGTGGTCAGAAAGAGCTGATGAAGAGATGGACGGAGGAGATGGAGTCTCCCACTACGCACGAGTAGGTTCATCGTCAAAGAATCAGGACTCCTCTGAGTAACAGCTCACCTCACTGAAACAGAAAGCTGTTCTCTATTTTTGTGAGCGGAGCGGGAAATGAAATCCTCTGGTCAACCTAATGTTCCACGGGCTTAGGCCTTTCAAGAGGGACAAGGCCTGCGACTTCCATAGTTCCATTCTACATTTCTACGTTCCATTTATTATTATTCTTCTTCTTAAATTTGATTTAGTTTTGTTTGATGACTGAGAGTTTTAGAGGAATGAGATCAGCTGTGGTGCGGCAGTCGGCATTCATCTATATAAAGTGTGGGCCATCCGATCACATTGAAATTTGTGTCTCATATTAAAATAAATTTCTTCCAGTCTATTTGACGATCGATACATTCTGTGCGGAATGAGATCTTTTACCGCGCACCAAAAATATTGTGGATACTGCGCAACAAATTTCAATTTCGATTTGCATCGAGATTCGTGCAACTAAACTTTATAATATCAAACATTTTCTGAATCAAATTTGAGTCGCGCAGGAAATCTGGATCGTTCATTCCTGCTGCGCGACAGAGAATCTGCTTCCTATCTTGTGCGGAATACGAATAGTTGAAGGCAGCACGGGTGCCGAAGCGGATAAGGTTTCGTTTAGAGAGGACATTGTAAGTTTGTAATAGTAGAAATGGGAGGAGATTTAGCACCATAGTTGATAGTTGCAAGCAATGACGGATCCAAGATTACGATCAGGGGTAGGCACTAATTATTTACAAGAGTATAACTTTCGTCAAAATATTGAACAACATAATAATTAATGACTATTATTTTACATATTAAAAAAATAAAATAAAAATAAAATCTAATAACACCTCAAAAATTAAATCAAATCGATTATGATAAATCGAGCCGACATATCCTAATGTTTTTTTACAATGTGTTCTCTACATTATTCAATTCAGCATATTTCTCACACTGAAAGAGTAAAACAACGACTGATAAGGTTTAAAATAAAAATATCAGCTAATAATTAAACAAAAATGAATTAGAGTCATATCATTAGATTAATCTCAGGTTAATTGAACTAGAAGTCTAGAACTCATATGGCCATATTGAAATAAAACTCAAAAGAATATTTTTGAATTAGATAGACAAAATTGTGTATCATCATTCCTTTTGCTTATTTAAGTAGTCGAGCAAGGATCACTTCACATCTAGTACTTAAATTGGTTGATTTTTATTATATTTCAATTTGTATGTGATTTTACTTATGAAGCTTGTTTATTTTTCATTTTTCTTTAGCATTATTATTTTATAATAACAATTGAAGCACATATCCAAATCTATCCAGTAGTAACAGTTGAAGGTCCGAAGCAATATCCGAGTGTTATGGTACCGTAACAACTAAAACAAGATTAGAATGATAATTCACATCTCTTGTGAAAGTTTATATAATTTGCATCTATTATGGCATTAAAGTACTATGCTTCAACGATTGTGGCTGTATTAGACTAAGAACGATTGTAATTGAAAAGATGACAAGTTTATCTCCTACTCCTATAGGCGAGACAAAGAGAGATGAATCTGGGCCAGATGGCACCGCACAAAAATAGTGAAGAGGTGCACGAAAGCCGAAGCAGCAAAGAGAGATTCGAGTGTGGGAGGGTTTGAGGGACTCGTCAGGCGCCAGCGATGGAGGTCCAACGAGGCACGCGCGATCACGACTCGCAAGTCTGGGCTTAGACCCTTAGGGTTATGGTTTGAGGCTTCGATGACAGTGATTATCGACTCGTGTCAGAGAATGAAGAGAGGGATGGTCCATCCGAAGTCGTCGAATATGATAGAAATATCGATCCGCAAAGAGAGCAAAGAGATGATCAATGGTCTTAATTTGGACCAAAAAATATTCGAATCCGAAGCAGGGATAGGCACAACATCAATTCAGAAGTAAACACCATATTAAATATTACTGAGCGTATGCATGATTTTATAACTGGATTACACTACATCCGCCCATGGTTGCAAGTATGTGGAACGGATGGTTTATGTATTAGCATTGAGTTGTTTATTCTTAGAATGATTATATGATTTAAGTTCAAGATCAATAATATTATTTAAATTTTTTTATGATAAAGTCAACTTAATTATATAATTATAGATGACAATCAGCGATTGTAATTGATTTGCGTTTAAACTTTTTTCACGATAAACTCACTCTATTATTTATATCACAAATTTTAATGTGGACAAATATTAGAGTGAATTTGCTACGGACAAAAAAAAATATATAAACAAATATAATCATTGGTTGTCATAAATATTAGTACAATCAAATTAATATTACATCAATAATAATACAATCAAATTACTTTTGATTCATTATTAAACTTGAGAAGATGAAACTATATATGTGACTAGCATTTCAAAGAAGATGGCTCGGCGGCGGCTGTGATTGCGTGGAGGTGTGATGGCATCTGGTGTAAGCTAAGAAATAGTAAAATGGCGATGGACTGAAACCGAAAGCAAGATTATGGATTGTGCAACAGATTCACAAGCAAGATGTTAACAAGGATTTGTAACTTGAGCTTTACTCGTGATGCAAGATTATTTGAAAAAGGGCAAAATTGGAATACGATATAGAAGACTATTTATAGATATATACGAAGATTATCACCTGATATAAGCAAACTTGTTCACATTTCAGTTGATAGCAGAAAAAATAAAAATGCCGCAATTCAGGTGATATTAACTTTGATCATCCAGAACAATTTTTAAATTTACCACATGGACCAATATGCCCCAAGCACGTTAACAACATTTAAAGATAGTCAACACAATCAAAACATTTTGCAGCACACCATTTTGTTTAATGTTTATAAATCAGATATTGGTGTGTAACATGTTTTTTTTTTTTGAAAACAAGCAGGGAAGACCCCCGCCACTCCATTTCATTGAAACGAAGAGAGTTTTACAAACCACAACATATCACTCCCTAAATCCCCCTAGCCCCACAGAGGCTTCACTTTACTGCGTCGGTACCATTATCTCTAGGTACCAACGCACCCATACTATCTTGGAGCAGTCAGCTCCAATCTTATTACAATCAACAAAACGCATTGAGTCAAACCCTGAGTAAAAACAAATACTGCATAAGATTCAACACAAAACAAATACAGCATAAGATTCAATAAAATCATTGGCTCTAGTCTTCTTTTATCTCGCTCCAATCTTGATTTGCATCCCCCTTTCGTTCAGCTCTTTATGCTTCCACCACTCCTTTATGCCTTCTTGGTCTTCCACTCTGCATAATCCTGCCCAGTAAGTTGAAAAGTATTTAATTGTACTTAGCATTTCTTTCACTGATTTGGCTCTAGTATTATTGAATATCAGTTTATTTCTTTCCGTCCAAATCACCCATATTGCTGCAGCACTTAAAATTGACCTGATAACTCTAATCTTTCTGGTACCCCCCATCAGAACTTTGTATAACTCAAAAGAATTCACTACAGTTTGCACTTCATCCCCATGGATCCAGTCCCATATTGCCTTGCTTTTATTACATCTAAAAAATAAATGGTTAATTGTTTCTATATTATCACAATATTGGCATTTAGGATTTCCGTTCCATCCCTTTTGCACCAAGTTTGATTTCACCAGAATTTTGTTTCTAGCAAATAACCACAAAAAAACCTTGATCTTCAGTGGCACCTGCATACTCCATATCATTTGAAAGTTAGTATCAGCTACACCTCTTTCACTAATCCAATTGTATAACTCTTTGTTTAAGGAAATGTTGTGTTTTTTGTCAATCCAAAGCACCCTATCTTCTTTGTCCACAAGGGGAGTTTTTTGCAAAGCCAAACTCTGCATCTCATTCAATTCACTAGTTTGGCCAAATGATAATATTCTTTTAAAGGTTAGTTTCAGTCTACCAGTGAGCACTGCGTTTACAGTACACCTCTGTTGATTACATATCTTGTAGAGGTCATAAAACTTGATACTAAATGGTATATCTCCAGCCCATGTATCTTCCCAAAACTGTGTCTCTTTACCATTACCTATCTTTATATGTCTGTTAGCAATAACAACATATTTGTATTTTTGCAACATAGCCCAAAAATCAGACCAGCTTTGTTTGTTAACAGAATTTTTTATTTCACTAATAATATTTTCTTCCACCATCCAATACATTTAGGATCTAACAGCCTCCACATCCACTTGCACATCAAAGACCACCTTTTTCTTTTGGTTTACAAATATCCCCCCAATTACACAGATGGTACTTCTTTTTCATTCCATCATGCCACATAAACCTTTTTCTAATTTGATCTAATTTCTTTCTAATTTTTGCTGGCATGAATTGGAAAATTATTCTATACAATGGAAGTGAAGACAAGACACCATTTAATAAAACAACTTTCCCCCCAATTGACAGTAAAGCCCCTTTCCAATTCTACAATTTATTCTCAAACCTTTCTATTATATCTTCCCAATCTTTACATCTATTTTTCCTCCAATGAATAGGCATGCCTAGGTAAACCATTGGCCAGTTAGAGACTTAACTTCCAAATATCTCAGCTAGGATAGTAGCTTTTGAATTATCTATATTGATAGGGAACAATTGACATTTGTCAAAATTAATTTTCATCCCAGTTAAGGCCTCAAATCCAATAAAAATCCATTTCAGTATTT
Source organism: Eleocharis quinqueflora (assembly GCA_964058865.1). NCBI lineage: Eukaryota > Viridiplantae > Streptophyta > Magnoliopsida > Poales > Cyperaceae > Eleocharis > Eleocharis quinqueflora. The sequence continues at coordinate 23,785 of CAXKVX010001557.1, forward strand.
GAATTGCCTCTTCACTTGCCTCACACATGATTACAGTGTCATCGGCATAGTGAAGGTTTACTATTTGGCCTTCTTCCTCTATTATTAGATTTGCTTTTTTGGACCAAGACCTTTTATTAGATTTTCTTTTTTGGCTTTTTTAATCATACTGTTAAGTGTGTCTGCTACTAAGTTAAACAAAATAGGAGAAATGGGGTCTCCTTGCTTGAGCCCTCGTTTTATTTCAAAATAGTTGGACCTGTCCCCATTTATGTTTATACAAATCTCATCCCCTGCAATAGATTTCTGATCCAATTAACAAATATATCTGGAAATTTTCTAGCTTTTAACATCTCAAACAAAAAATGCCAATTTACTCTATCATAGGCTTTTTCAATATCTATTTTCATCACCACCCCTTGTTTGTGAGCTTTCTTTGTTGAATGTACTATCTCAGACACACAGATTACATCATCAAGAATAAATCTGTTTTTTAGAAAAGCTGCCTGAGACTGATCTAGAATACTGTTTGCAATCGGTTCAAGTCTTGTGGTTAATACCTTTGTAATTAATTTGTATATACAATTAATCAAAGATATTGGTCTAAACTGCTTAATCTCATCTGCATTTGGCATTTTTGGAATCAAACAAACCATAGCTTTGTTAATCTTGTTTATCTTTAAGTCCCTCCTATAGAAGCTATCAAACAGTTGTAGTATATCCTTTTTCAGTACCCCCCAATAAGCTTGATAAAAAGAGAAAGGCATACCATCAGGACCTGGGGCAGCCTCACTCCTGGATGACATCAGGGCCTTGTATATTTCATCTTCTGTGAAGGGAGCACACAATGCATTCTGCATCCCCTGACTGAGTTTATCTGATTCCAGCCAAAAATCTTGTTTCATCTCAGCAAAGGTAATCCCTTCTGTTCCAAAGAGATTTTTATAAAATGATACAACGTGGGATTCAATTTCTTTTGTATCTTGCACAACCTGGCCATTAATCTTTAGGCCTTTGATCATTTTTCTTTTTGATCTCAATGTTGCAGTTTGGTGAAAAAACTTAGTGTTTCTATCACCTTTTAATAGCCACTGAACTTTTGATCTCAATTGCCAGTGTTGTTCTTCCTCATCTAAAATCAAATCTAGATCTTGATTATATGAAATATAGTCTATTATTTCGTTCTCCATCCAGTCCCTATCTTCTTGGACTTTTCTGCAGCACATCTATCTTATGAATCAGCTCTTTTTTCCTTTTATTTTTTGCACTATAATAATTCTTTTTCCAACCCCTTATCTTTTTTCTCAGATTTTTGATTTTAAGACAAACAGATGTAGCTATATCTTTGCTCACATCCCTCATTGGCCACCATTGTGTGATTAGTGTATTGAATTCATCATCTTTTATCCAATCTTTTTCAAACCTAAAATATTGATTATTTGTTCTCATCTCTTCAGCAGACAAAACCAAGGGAATATGATCTGATTTCAATTGAGTTAGGCCTTTTAATTCCAGATTATTATAGTTTTGTTCCCAATAATCATTACAAAAGCATCTGTCTAACAAAGCCAGACATGATTTTAATCTCATACTTGACCATGTGTATTTATGAGTCAATAGGGTGTATTCTTTCAAATTTGCAGTGTTTATAAATGAATGAAATTGCTGAGCTCCTGTTATCTGAAATCTATTATTGTTTTTCTCATGTCTAAACCTAATTGCATTGAAGTCTCCCATCAGCAACCATGCCCCTTTCCACCATGAGCTCAGAGTCTCGAGTTCTTTAAAAAAACTTGATTTCTTTGCTTGAACTGTTGGCCCATATACTACCGTTAAACCAATCATCTGTTTTGTTTTTAAATCTCTTAATATGGCTGACACTGAGTACCTTCCATAGTATGAAAACAACTCTGAGAACTCACTGTTCCTAAAGCCTAACAGCACCCCACCAGCTGAACCTCTTGCATCTAAGTGTAACCAATTGAAATCACTGGGCAGCATGGTTGCAGCAATTCTTGTTGACATTTTATTTCTTTTTGTTTCTTGAATTCCAACTATATCTATTTTATTGCTAAGGATCATTTCTTTGATATATCTTCTTTTAGCTAGTTTATTAATCCCTCTTGCATTCCAGTTAAGAATTTTCATATATTCACTTCATCATTACCCTCACTTCTATTCCAATAACTAATAACTTTCTTTATTATCTCATTCTGTTTGTTTTTATCCTTCACCTTTTTAACTCTATCCTGTATATTCTGCACTGTTTGGGAAAATTGATTTTTGGATAAGACCCTAAGGAATTTTATCATATTGACCCCTTCCTCAGTATTATCAGCTATCTTAATCCCACAACAATGAAAAACTTCAAGTACTTGTTCATCTGACAGGTCTTTGAAAGGAAAAGAGTCAGGGTCATTTTTCTTACCTTGGGTATACAGTTGATCTAGTGCCTTGAGCTTCCTATTCATTGCTTTTGCCATCATTGAGTCTTTAGGGTTTTTCATCTTCAACCTCAGACTTTGCCTAGTTGCAGGGGGTGTGTACAGTGGCGGATCCAGGATTATGATCAGGGGTAGGCACTATTAGAAGGCATTTGTTTTTTTGCCATTATAAAACTTAAAAATTGTCAAAATGCCACTCAGAAATTTTTTGTCAAAATGCCACTATCAGTCACTTTTTTGTATAGAGATCGAGTGCCATCACTATTTTGATAAAAAATTTTCTGAATGACATTTTGACGATTTTCAAGTTTTATAGTGGCATAGAACTAATTTTTCTTTAAATATTAGAAAATTAAATATAACTATAATATAATAATACCTACAAAATTAAATCAAATCGATGGCGTAAATCGAGCCAGCATACCCTAATATTTTTTGACAATGTGTTGTGTTCCTTCTTTCAATTCAGCATATTTCTCACACTAACATACTAAAACCGCGACTGACAAGGTTCAAAATAAAAATATCAGCTAATAATAAAAAAATAAATGAATCAAAGTAATATCAATTGATTAACCTTACTTAAACTGAACTAGAAGTCTAGGACCAATATGATCATATTGAAATAAACTCAAAATAATATTTTTTGTTAGATAGACAAAATTGTGTAGCAAAATTCTTTTTGCTATTTATGAAGTTGAGCAAGGATTACTTCGAATGTAGTACTTAAATTGGTTGATTTTTATTGTATTATTATTTTTATTATATTTCAATTGGTAGTCTTTTTTAATGATGAAATTTGCTTGTTTGTCATTTCTCTTTAGCATTAATATTTTATAATAACAAGTGGATTATATATCTAAGTATGTATAGTAGTAACAACTGAAGGTCTGAATCATATATCTAAGTGTTATGATACATTTAACAATTGAAACAAGATTAGAATGAAAATTAGAATCTCATGTGAAAATTTATGAAATTTGCATCTATTTTGACATTGAAATATTCGACTGTGGGAGGGTTTGAGGGACTCGCCACACGCCAACTACGGAGGTTCGACGAGGCACGCACGATCACGCTTAGGGTTAGGGTTCGAGGCTTCGAACTGACATTGATTTGCGACTCGAGTCAGAGGGAGGAGAGAGGGACGATCCATTCAGAGTAGTTAAGTATGCCGAAAATAGCGATTTGAAAAGAGAGCGAAGAGAGGATCAACGATCTTAGTTTGAGTCAGAAAATATTGAATGAGTCTGACAGGGGTAGGCACAATATTAATCCAGAGGTAGGCACCGTATTAAATATCATTGAGCGTGTGACGAATTTTAAAATCCAAGAGTAGACACGTGCCTACCCCTGTAGAGTGTTGCATCCGCCACTGGTTGTGTAACATGTTGGAGGAAATTGAACCTGTTTTGCTTTCATCATCAATCAATACGTTCGTAAAATGCCAACAGAATCAAGAAGCTAAATACATATAAGAACACAGATATTGGTCAAATACTCACTTAATGAACTATTGATAAGTTTCAAGTTCTCCCTTATGGAAAATTGACAGTTGTTCTTTTCCAAAATATTTATTGTCTCTAATTTTACAGTTTGACAGTTGTTCTTTTCCAAAGTATTTATTGTGCGTGTGCCTAATTTTTAAGAAGCAATTTGACAGTTGTACAATTTGACAAGAGCTCAGGGACAAAAATTCGAACAACATGTACAATTGACAATTTGTACAATGTTTAACAAGAGATCCGGGACAAAAATTCAGAAAAGTACAATTTGGCAGTAGTTCTTTTTCTTAGTATTTATCAGACCGTTGGATATAATCGGACGGATCAGAGAAAACGGGTGCAGAGAGTGAACCAAAAAAAAAAAAATTCGGTGCAGAGGATTCGGATTTATCACTTCCCTTCAGTTTTGACTTTCTAACCAAAACCCCCACAGAGAAGAGGTAAAAAAACGAAGAAAACCCTAGATAATAAGATGCTTCTATTTCGCAAGAACCTAACTTCCTCTCTTTCGCCTTATTGCCATGCCTTCACCACCTCTTCGGTCTATCGCCTCCTCTCCACTACGACCTCGTCGGAAACCCCATCTCTCTCTCCTAGCTCCTGTTTCGTGGTCCAATACCTCATCGGCTCATGCGGCCTCTCCTCCGACAAAGCAATTAAGGTATCTAGGTACTTACCCCACCTCAAGTCCCCAGAGAAACCCGATGCTGTGCTTCAATTCCTCAGGCAGGCTGGCGTCACTGAACCCCACATCAGAGTCGCCGCATCGCGTGACCCGCATTTCCTTTCCTTCAACGTGGAGAATTGCTTGAAACCTAGGTTTGCTGAGCTACAGGAGATTGGTTTCTCTATAGATCACATCTCCCTTTTCCTTTCAATTTGCCCCAATGCTTTTGGACTTGTCAAACTGGCAACGAGAATCAGGTTCTGGATGCAGCTTTTTGGATCTGTGGAGAAACTATTGCTTGCCTCGAAAAAGGATACTTTCCTTGTCACCATGAACCTTGAACGTTCTGTCATCCCCAACCTATCTTTCCTTAAAGAGCAATGTCAATTATCTGTACCTCAAATTATTCAGCTGATTAGATTGGCTCCTAGACTGATCAGATATAGGCCAGAAGCAATGAAGATTATTGCTAAAAGGGCCGAGGAACTGGGGGTGAAATCTTCATCTGGAATGTTTGTGAATGCATTACTAACTGTCTATAGTCTGAACCAAAGTACCATAGATGCAAAGATAAATAATTTGAGAAATCTAGGATTTTCACAGGAGGAGGTAACCAAAATTGTCAGTGGACTCCCTTCTGTATTGCGAATATCTGAGGAGTCGGTGGTCTGTAAAATGAAGTATCTTTTAAATGAAGCGGGTTGTGATAAGTTGTTTATGGTCTCTAATCCACTTCTGCTCTCATACAGCTTGGACAAGCGGTTGAAACCCCGGAACCATGTCAGGAAGCTTATGGAGTCGAAAGGGCTTTCATTGGCAAATAAAAAATTTACTTCTTTCGTAGTTCCAACTGAGGAGCAGTTTGTGAAGAAGTTTATTCTCCCATGTGAGCATGCAATTCCTGGACTCCACCAAGCCTATACGGACGCTTGTGCTAGCAAAATTGCTGGGATTGAGAATAATTTAAAAGTTTCTTAGGTTAACTTTTTTACTGTTTATGTATTGATTTTTACCACTATATGTCCCTCATTTTTGTTCTTTTTTCTTACAACTTTCTCACTTTTTAAGAATTGAATCTTATCTTTATGGCTGGTAGCCTTGTACAATTAGGTGTTCCTTCTATAAGGTCTTTAAGAATCAGTTGATCACCATCTAAACAATCATCTTTGACCAGCCTGCTACTTTGGCTTTACCCATACTGAACTAGGAACTAAGTACCATGATTGTCATTCTTGTAATATGTTCAATAAAAATGGGACATTTGATCCCAATTTCACTAACTCAAGCATGTAACCAAAACATGAATGGAATGAGGTTGGTAAGGAATTTTGCTTCATTCCGAGGAAAGTACCCGTCTCTCTACAATTAGATGCTAGAATCTGACCCAACTGCATGATGTCCTAATCTCAGGTGGAGACGTGAGTTGTAGATGTGGCAGATGACAACATAAATGTTTTCTATAATAAATTTCATGAGGTTATGGTTTCAAGTTGATGTTTTATGCTGCACTCTCACTTGGACTGACCAGTTTTGTTGGATCCAAGTAATTTAAAATTTTATGACTAATAGCTTTTGTAGTTCTTGACTGAGCTATTGGAATTTGTTCATGGTTTTATGCTTGCTAGTGCACTTATATGTTGCTTCTTTTCTTTCAAACCAGTCTTTTTTATATGGAAACGATATTATAAGGAAAACCAACTCTTTTTTCTTCTTTCATTTTATTTTTATGTTTTTGACGTAAGGCACATAGGCAGTGTATTGAAGTAGAGTGCTTGTTACAAAACCACTGTAGCTCTTTAACTGGCCTACCAAGTACCAACTCTCTAGTATCAGTCCGTACACTAAAAGAAGAAACAAACTAAACAAAAACAGCAAAACACAAAAAATATAAAGGTATTAGAAGGGTAACAGTAAAAGAAATAGAAGGATAAGAGAAAAAAAATTAACCTCTGCCATCTCTGGCATCTACTCAACTGTCAACTCTATCAAATCAGAAAAGAAAAAATGAAAGTTGGTTACTGGTACTGATACACTCATTTGTCTGCCATTCATTGTTGCGGCCTGTGAGTGACCTTCTTGTCATGTTCACCAAAATGTGTGTTGCTTCTCGAATTAATATGCTAAAACTGAAACAACACAGAAACTCTTATTCCAAATGCCATCTGATGTGAACTGTATCATTGTGATTTCTATGGTTGATCAACTTGTTCACTGGAAAGGTGCGCCTATCTGCTGGTAAAGTGTATGGATGCAAACGAAATTGTTTGCTTAATGATCTTGTGATGCGTAGTTGTCATAGCACCCGTGGAATTCGTCTGGGTTCTCCTAGCCAGATTAGCCAGATGATGAGCTTGCTTGACAGTATTGGTTGCAAATGTCAAATGTCAAATCGAAGGCGTAATCGTTTCAACTAAATTATGTATCAGCAATTTCACTAACAAGTGTAATTACTGAAGGCTTTGCCCATACTTTATATTTTCATTAATCAAAATTGACTCCTAGTTAAACAAGCAAATAGTTGCTAGTTCGTAAAGTATTTGCTGAAGTGACAATTAAGAAATTTTAATTTTAGTTTAAGAAATATGAGAATTTAGAAACTAAAAATATGAAGTTAATTCTAAATTTCTAAAACTAATATAATAATTATTTAGAAATTCTAAAAGTTTCTTAATGAAGATGCTCTAACAAATAAAACAAACATAAACATACATAAAACAAGATCAAGGCTCAAAAGTACTCGGCTTCAAAATTCTCCCTTCTGAATTTTCGGTCCAATACCTCATCACCACTTGCAACTTCCTCTCTGACGAGAGGTAATCTGAGCATGCCAATTCCTATGCGCCCGACCTTAAATCCCTGTTGTGCTATATATTTCCTTGCTAGATTGAGCACAGCATCGGTTCTCTCTGGAACTTTTGAGAAGGGCTGCACTTGGATGCTATAGTTGCCTTGTGGGAGGGAGGCTGTAGCATTTGATCAGGTATTGGACCACATATTGGGAAGTGAGAGGCAAGCCCTCCTGACTTGGAGCAAAGGTATGAATTGTACAAAAGAACCTGAACTGGAGGGAGGGACAGCAAGGAACAATAGTATGAATTTAATGGCGTTGTGAAACTCACGTATATATTTACCTCACCAGTTTTTCTGAAACTCCTAATAGATGGGAACAATAACAGACGCATTTTTGATATATAGCACCTTTGAATTAAAAGAGAAGCACTCTCTCTCTGTTTCATTTTACGCACACAGAAAAGAAATTAATACAGAGAGTTTAAAAGGCTAATTCGGTTCAGAACTTGCAATTCGGATATTTCGTTATACAGGAGACGTTGTTGTGGCCGCCTCTCTCGCTCTCTCCATCGGACTTGAGAGGGATTACTCGGAAACTAAAGGCTTCCGGCGATCAACGGTGGTTGTGTTTCTCCGGAAGATCAAAAGCTATGGACCGAGATAATTTAATTTTCAAATTAGAGGTTCTCTAGAAGATCTTGAGTTAAAATTCAAGTTCTTTCAATTGGTATCAGAGCGGTCTCTAGATGAACCATTAAGTTTTTCAGTTTCTGAATATCTAATTGCTTCCGCTGCAATTGTTAAAGTTTTGTCGGAAGAAAATTTTAATTTTTCATTCAGTTGACTTTGGAAGTGTATGCGTGATGCATGAATTTAAGTGGATGATAAATTTATGGATCAGAGATTTTGTATATGACATACACGAGTATTTTGACAAAGAAAAAAAAAATGCGCATAAATTGTTGTTGGCTTATAATGGGCGGATATGAATTGATTCATAGTCACTATATCATTTGGAAATTGGAATATCGGTTTTAATTAGGAACTTTCGTCAAATTTTGTGACGAAGTACCATCAGGTTAGTCATTAACTTGTTTTTTAATGAGGCCTGTTGGTTTAAGCCGTAACATAATTGCGGATATCGCAATATTTTGTTATTTGGGATAATATTAAGTTATTATGAATATTTTGTTATTTCGGATAATATTAAGTCATTAGGAAGACTTCGGTTTATGATATATTTTAGAGATAATTAATTAAGGTATCATCTTGCCAAAGTAAGCTCTCATACCGGCGTTAATTATTTTCTAACTTATACACAGAAAATATGCATATAATATTTGATTATTGGACTGGCCCAAAGGAAAGACAATAACCATATATTATGTGTGTATATTTGTGGTAATGAATGAGTAATGGTTAATAAGTTTGGATGTGATTAGTTGATCGGCCCAAAGAAAAGTTGACTAGTTGACGTCAAATAAACTATTACATTCGATTACTACACCTATTTATGTTAGAATAATAACTGACTCCAAAGAGCATTTGTTATTCGAGTATAAATAGTTGATGGAATATGTCTTATATTGACTTCTTATTATAATCTTGATTTCAATAAAATTGCGGTTAGACTAAATCCACGCAGACATTAAGTTAATTTTGATGGATTTAGATTATGTATTTGAACCGTAATTTAGTATTGATATAATTTAAATTTGAATAAAGGTATTAAATCTATATATTCTTTAAAAATGAATTGATTTCATTTGGAATATAAAAGACTTTCATATGTGTATGTAACAAGTGGGAATATTTGGTCATCTCAAAGGAAGATCAATATTAATTAAAGGTTACATGCACATTTTTAGGATAATAAGTGCAGTGATGATTATTTGGTATTACATGTGATCAATTTAATCGGTCCAAAGGAAGATTAATTGATTGACATGTTAATTTATTATCAACACTTGATTATGTTATCAAGATACCATTAAGTTAATAATTTATCTTATGATAATTTATTTTGGTGTCTTGAAATATGGTTTACCTTTATTTGAATTTATTATTATATTCAATAAATTAGTTTAAGTATGTAGTATTTAGTCGTTGTATTTATAATATTCAAACAATTTAGTAATGAATTGGATTTGATTATTTAAGAAGAAGAACAAAACTACATACTAATAATCGGAGATTGGATCAGTTGAGATCATCAGGTTTACCAACTCTGATTTTAAAGGATGCCAAATATCATGATGTACATATTATGTTATAATGTATCTATTATGTAATATATCTGTGAGATTTATCACATGATTTCATAAAGTGGATAAGAATTAAGTACCACTGAAGTTGTATATGTGATAATATACAGATAGTTATAATTTACAACATAACTGGTTAATCTCGTGAAGATCAAGTTATTGTTGAAAAGAAATAATTCAGAATGGACAATTGTCTATCAAGTATATTTACTACAAACTCCATTTTGAGGATTCAAGTATTAAGAGATTGACATCCAAAAGGATTTGATGAGCATGTTGTTCATTCGGATGTCATATCAATTCAGGTTATTCAGTTTTAAGGATATTCAGTTTTAGTGGGAGTTTGTTGTTATGCTTGAATGACATATATGATTTTCAGTTATTTTTTTAATAAATGTATTAAATATATTGTCGTATTATCGGTTATGCTTGAATGTTATATCGGATACTTCCTTATTTGCAGAATATTATCGTATTAAATTGTGTTCCCCGTGAACCAATAGCATAATTGTATTATTCGGATAACTTTATATAATTTAGACCATCACTAAATCATAAAGTTATTAATACACATTCTACACATTAAATGCCGCACTTATCATGACACATATTGAACCCGTAAATAATACTTAATTTGATCACTTCGTAACTTTGTAACTGGTCTGATTAAATAATTGACAGTCCATTACTCAATATATATTTATATCACATATAAGTCCATATATTATTATAACTAATTAAATTAATTCCAACAAACTTGCACTAATATGATGTAAGTTTTACATTAAGAAAATTATCCAAATTCATGCACATGATGGATCAACCGTCAATGATGACAGAGTTTTTGGATATAAAACACGAATCTTGAAACTTGATGCGATCGGACAGTTCACACTTTGTATAGGTGGGTGTCGAGCGACAGCTGATTTCATTTCCTCTGAAACTCATCAGTCATCAAACAAAACTAAAATCAAATTTAAGAAAAAAAAATAACAATAAATGGAACGTAGAATGGAGGTCGCAGGCCTTGTCCCTCTTGAAAGGCCTAAGCCCGTGGAACATTAGGTTAACCAGAGCTCCGCTCTCAAAAAATAAAGAACATCTTTTCAATTCCAGTGAGGTGAGGTGATACTTTTGAGTCTTTGACGATGAACCTACTAGTGCGTAGTGGGAGACTCCATCTCCTCCGTCCATCTCTTCATCAGCTCTTTCTGACCACCCCATACGCATTCGTCTCCTCCAAGTTCTCCACCTCTAACGCCGAAGCGCCACCACTCAAACCCCACTTCTCAGCCGTCGACTACCTCATTCAATCATGCGGTCTTTCTTCCGATGAAGCCCTTCGAGCATCCAAGTATATCGACCACCTCAAGTCCCCCGATAAGCCCGATGCTGTGCTCCGGTTCCTGAAAGATACCGGCGTTTGCGAGGCCGACATAAGAAAGGCCGTGTTGCGTGACTCTCGCCTCTTGCGCTCTAGTGTGGAGAATAACTGGAGACCAAATGTAGTGAAGCTACAAGAGGTCGGCTTCTCAATTGAAGACATCTCAGCTGCAATTTGCAGGTACCCTGGTATGTTTAAGTTAAATATTGTGCCAAAAATCGACTTCTGGATGCAGGCTCTCGGCTCTCTTGAGAATTTGTCAGTGGTTCTTAGATGGGGCCCCAGATTGTTATGTGGCTGCTTGGTAAAGTTTGCCTCCAATTTAACTTTTCTTAAAGAGCAACTGGGTCTAGATGTTTCTCAAATTGTCCGGCTGATTAAAGTGGCTCCTTTTTTAATCGCATGTTCACCTGAAGCTCTGATCATCAAAGCTAAAGAGGCTGAAAAACTGGTGGTCGACCGTTCCTCGCCAACATTTGTGCGTGCAATAGCTGTTGTAAGCAATCTGAACCAAATGAATATTGAATTAAGGATAAAAAACTTGAGAAATCATGGGTTTTCACAGGAGGAGGTTGCCAGTATTCTTAGCAAACAACCTACTGTGTTGAAGCTGTCCGAGGAGCTGATGGGCCGTAAATTAGAGTTTCTGATAAAGGAAGTAGGTTGTGATAAGTTGCATGTGGTCCATAATCCAGCCTGGCTCACATACAGCTTGGACAAGCGGTTGATACCCCGGAACCTTGTCAGGACGCTTCTGGAGTCGACAGGGCTTCTGGTGGCAAATAGAAAGTTTGTTTCTTTTGCAAATCCAAGTGAGGAGCAGTTTGTGAAGAGATTTGTTCTGCCATATGAACAGGCTATCCCGGGGCTCCACCAAGCATATGCAGATGCTTGTGCTGGCAACATTAGGGGGGATTGCATGGTTTAAGAGCCTCCTAAGTTGACTTCATTACTGGTTTAGGTACTGCATTTAGACTTTACTGTTTATGTTAGTCAGTTTTATATTCAAACTTTTAGAGGACCACTGAAGAGCAGTTTGTAATGTATGCAAAATCAGTGTAACAAGGTTAAACTCAAGTTTCGAGTGTTATACTTGCCTTTGTTCTTGACGTATCCCTCTCCTAATTGGGATGCATTCTCACTCATGTGATTTAAGAATACAAAATAACAGAAGTTTGATACTTTTGGGTGTTGCTAAGAAAAAAAAGAGATCGATCAAGGAATTCGGGTTGACAGTTCTTGCATCTACAACTTTCTAGGTTAAACTGATAGACTATGTGGCACAGTTCCTTCTGGATTTTCTTAATCTACTGGTTTAAATTTTGAGCGAGAACTCAGATTTTCCATTTCAGGCCCTACTCATTTATGCTTAATTTTAATGTTTTAGTACATAAAAGATGGACAATTACAGAAGGTAAAACAGATTGGTCTTTCTTGTAAAGGTATGTGGCCGGATGCTCGGATTGTGGATTGGTGTCTTTAGCTAAACTCAATATGTTATCTAGTTGCTTGCCAAGTAATTCATATTGTATTTTCAGGAATTAAGTGACTTTGAGTAGATATGTCAATTGCTTATTATCTACTGTGTTGGTTTTAATAAACAGATGATGGTCCATGTGGCCTTCAACATGTATCAAGTAAAATGAGAAGGAAGCTTATTTCATGTTTGTCTGAGGTGGCATCAGCGTGCACTTTAATGATTTAATCTACACTTATTGGTATAAGTTTTCTATTATTGGCTTTTTGGGTCAGCGCGTTCAATTATGATTCAACAGTTTGGAGAAAATTGAATGACAAAGGAGGGAAGTTAAGATGATAGTGATATCAGCAGATATTCTTGCTTTGACAAATAATTGGGAAGTTAATCTGTTCTGTTGCATTGTGAGGGAAGTTAAGAGATGTTATTTTAAATAATTTGTAGGTCCGTTTTGGGAATAATTTTAATTTCATAATACTACGGTTAATATGTGAATACTCAGACTGCATATATAGTTAGTAGTTGCAAAGGTTGTGAGCCTGGTTGAACAAGAATAATGTATTCTTACACTTCTACAATCAAATATCAACACCACATTAGATACCATAAGAATGGCCAGCATGATTGGCAATCACTGAAGAAAAAGTTGCACTTCTTTTTGTTTTCTAACAGATAGTAGGGAAAAAGGAAACAAAACATGGTTGGCTCCCTTCAAAAATATATAGCCCATCAATTGGTAGTTCAGTAAAAGCAAATTTAGTGGAGCTGCAAGCTCCAAATCAACATGACAAGCACCGAAGCCTATTATATATATAAACATACGGTTATTAAATTATAAAGTTACAGAGAATATAAACATTAATACACCCGCCTTTATTTCTATGATACTAAACTAGAGTCTTACTGAAAAATTTAAAGAAGTACAAATAGAAAATCACCAGTGCAGAATTAATAACCTAGTCTCCTCTTATCCTCATTTTAATCAAATCCTGAAAGGCATAGGATGATTCAGTACATTTTCGAAGCCCGGCCAACAGGGACGGGTATGTTTGCATCAACTGTATATATTCATCTTTTAATGTCAATCTCAAAAGGTTTTCTGGTTCAGAGGCAAAATCAAGACAAAAGTCCCTGAGCTGGTCACAGTCATGCTCCTCAGCGCAAGTTAACATACTGGTAAATGTGTCCAAGGAGATATCTCTTATCAATCTCTCTTCACACCTTTCCTTCAACCCATACAGTGCATATCTATCAGCAGCTGCAATCAAGTCCTGAAGCAACGTAATCATCGCAATATGTTCTTCACAAATATCTGGCAATGAATCTGTGTATATGAAATGTAGCATCGCCTTAAAAACCAACTTTTTCATGTCTTCAATTTTGATTATCAAGCTTCTTGTTTGAATGTCAGCTATGGGTCCAAGGAGCTCTCCCTTAAATACAGCCGATCGGGCCGCAAGTAGTGATCTATGAGCAGTAAAAATCTCCCCTTCGACTTCAAATGTCACATCAGCTCCTTCTTTTCGATCTAAGAATTCACCAAAGTTCTCGTTTAAGCTGCACGGCCTTATCCCAGTCATGAAACTCTTTGGTACTTCTTTGCACGAATCGCTTATGATCGTGACACTGCAAACAAGCGTAAAGAAATCATCTCTCACGTAGTATGCCTCCAAATCTGATCTTTTCATGAATGCCAAAGAACCGAAGTCGTCGTAGTCAGATGAAAAGGTGAATGTTAGTCTCTTGCATGATTTCGGGCACAGACTGCCATACAGGTCCACTAAGCCAAATGCAAAAGAAGCAGTGACATTTTTGTAGTTGCAATGAATTGCGAGATAGAGACCGATGAACTCGCCCTTGCATTCCTTCGTACAACCCCTTGGATAATAACGAATTTCACATTCGTAACCACCGACATTAAAGATGGGAGAGGGGATAAACTCAGAAATACTGAGGTGCTTGGTTTTTGAATTTTGGACCTTAAATTGGTAACATCCTGTTTCTATCTCCTTCATAATCAACGGTACCTCGTTGATATCATCGGTTATCGTACTCACCATCGTTGATTTAGGTTCCTCAAAATATAACAGAATGCTCTCTTCAGTACCTGTTAACACCACTTCATGATTAGATTTATTGAAGAATTTTATCAGACAACATAGGTGCCTGATATAGTTACGAATTCATTAAAGCTAATTTCCAGATGTATTAGATTATATTTGACAATAATTCTAAATTGGTAAACTTAAGTGGTTGACTATGTTATACATACAAGGCACATTTGCTAACTAATAATTGCATTATTTGGACTAACGAAATTCAATGGATAAAACATGTGTCAGTTTTGCAATCTATTCATAATTTGATATCTATGAAAATTAAGATGAAAAGTTCCACAATTATTTACTGACATAATATTAAGATGAAAAGTTCCAATAAAAATTAATTAAAATTGAAAAACTAGGTTTGGCATCGAAGTGTTTTGATGATCATATTCAGGGGCAGTACTAGAACACCGAGTTAGGAATGACCGATTTGCAAGTATAGTTTAATTTTAATGTTATAAAGATGTCAAAATTCAATTTTGATCAAATTATACAAATTAATAAAAAATTCAAATTTAATTAGAATTTTAACTAAAATCATACCCATTTAATTAGAAAATTAAATAAGAATTCAAACTTTTCTAGGACAAAGGGTGACGCCTCCCCCCCCCCCCCCCCCCCTGTTGGTTCTGCCCCTGATCCTATTGGTACTTCATACATGAAGGAATATTGATCATCAATCAAATTATTTTAAAAAAAAAGTTTGAACAAACAAAGTGATACTAACTCTTGAGGAGGACATTTTCACTTTGGCAGCTCATGAAGGAGGCTTTAGATAAGAGATGTGAATCTAGTGGAGTCCCCATTTGGGAAATCAATGATGACAAAGAGGTAGAGAAAATAAGGAAATATGCCAATTAGAAAGGATAGAAGAAAGTATAAGAGAACTTCCTGTTGCTATTTTATTTCCACAGATCTTTGCAAATCACGGTTACAACTACAGACAGCTAGCTAATTCAAATTTCTAGCGTGTTTGTTATACTAGATTGATAGATTAGTTTCATTTGTTTGATTTAATTTGCATAGTTGCTAAAAGTAAATAAATTTTTTACATGAGAGCATGCATGAATATAATTAAACCATGTGAGAAATACTGACAACAAATTCCATTTACTGCGGAATCATTGTTAGATAAATAGTTTAACTTGGTCTTATCTAATACTGTTTAACGCCATGTTGGAACTGTACCAACAACACTAACGCAACTCCATCTCAGGTTAAAACTGTACATTTTGTATCACCACTAGCAACATTTTACTTAATAAAGCAGGAGAGGTATCCTTTTTCAGCTAGATTCCAGTAAAGTTAGTAAAAATCGAGGAACCGTATCCTCTACTGCACTTTTTTGTACAGCCGAGGGCTGCATTTATTCGGACCATCGGATTAGAAATCGACGCTCGACCGCCACTGAAAACGTATTCGAACAGACGATTACAAACAGATATCAGTACAAAACGTGGAACTTGAGAGATCATTGACGTTATTTATTTTGACAATTTTGATAATGAAAATTTAAATTTATCTATTTGAAAATTTAAAATAGAAAAAATATATAGACATATTTTTAGCTTATAATTTAGTTGTGTTTTCTATTTGATGTGAATATGAATATGAATATGAACATGAACAATTTATAAACATTTAAAAGAGGTAAGAATTATGCATATATGAAATTTTACAACAAATCTAAAATACTAAATTTATGCTAAAACAATTTCAAAGTTTTCTGTGTGAGTGAGATTGCGAGATCAAAGTCTAACCGGATGATCATTGAAATAACGTCATAAAGAGCCTATGGGAAATGAATCAAGAAAAAAAAAAAAAGAATACGCCACACAGAGGCCTGCTATTAACAGGCCGTGTGAAATAGCGGCATAAGTTCTCCCAAAGCGACATAATAATAATAATAATAATAATAATAATAATAATAATAATAATAATAATAATAATATTAATAATAATAATAATAATAGAGTAATTATAACACCTCCTCTTACGAGTCTTTCATTAGATAACACAAAAAATTAATGCTATGCTCTGTCTGCTTCAGTCTGTTTTGCTTTGTCTGTTCTTTTTGCTCCTCTGCATGTTTTTATATTGAGATTTAAAGTCTTTATATTTAAATTTGTTGTAAAATTTTTAATATAAAGACTTGCAGCATAATTGTTGCAAGTCTTTATATTAGAACAATAAAATTTATATATTGTTATCTGCAAGTCTTTATATTTAAATTTGCTAAAAAATGTTGCCAAATTGTTTAGTATAAAAACTTGCAACAAAAAATATAGACTTACAGTAATATAAAGATTTCAGTCTTAAATATAAAAATATGCAGAGAAGCAAATATAACGGATAAAGCAGAGAATTAATTATTTTGTCCTTTAGTGAAGGACGTATAAGAGGAGCGAGTAAGAGGGTTGTTAGTAAGTCTCATAATAATAATAATAATAATAATATCATGAACTGGACTGAACGGAGAGTAGATATTGACGAGGATAGAGAACGAAATGAGAAATTAAGAAATACTGGCAAAACACAAGTGAAGAAAGAGAGGTTTTGCTGATATTATTGTTATAAAAAGAAATAAAAATCTAATCATGTTTATTATAAAAATTTCGTGAAGTAAACTGTAGTTTACGGTGCATATATTTTTTTAATAATATGATTTATTTATTTTAGACAAAAACTTGGATACACTGAATACTCTGGTAATTATAGATTGTTCAGTTCATTGTAATAGTGAAAAGTAATTCACTTTAATTTTTGCTTTGATTTTGAAAAATTTTGAGAAAAAAATATTTGAATTATTTCTATTGTATTTCTTGTATTTTTTTTCTGTTACATCCTTTGTTGCCTTTTTCTTGCTTTTATACATAACATCCTTTTTACCGTTGGTACTTTTTGTAACGGTAATATCTCACAACCGTTACTTCCTCTATTTTTATTTTAATACATTTTACTTCTTAACACTCCCCCTCAAGTCTAGGCTTGTAAATATCCGTCATGCCTAGCTTGTCAACTATTTCATCGAACACCTTTGGAATAAGACCCTTGGTGAAGATGTCGGCCAATTGATCTTGACTTTTCACATACGGAGTTTCAATTTGCTTTGCTTGAATTTTCTCTCGTATGAAATAGCAAACAATCTCAATGTGTTTTGTTCTTTCATGGAATATGACATTGGATGCAATGTGTCGCGCCGCATTATTGTCGCAATACATTTTCATCGAATCCTTGATTGGAAAGTTTAATTCTCCAAGCAATTGTTTGATCCAAATGAGTTCGCTTGCGGTAGATGCCATGGCTCGATAATCCGCTTCTGCGCTTGATCGTGCCACGACGCTTTGTTTCTTGCTTTTCCATGTGACTATATTTCCGCCTACAACTGTGCAATAGCCGGTTGTTGATTTTCTATCAAAGCTTCCGGTCCAATCTGCATCGAAATAGCCACATACTTTGTTAGAGTTATTATTTTTCATCCATATACCCTTTCCGGGTGTCCCTTTCAAATATTTCAACATTCTATCAATTGCATCAAGATGGAGTTTTCTTGGTGCATGCATAAACTTGCTAACCTGTCCCACGACATACGATATATCGGGTCATGTTACCGTTAGGTAAATTAATTTTCTTACAAGTCTTTGGTATTGGATAATATCCTCTAATATTTCACCTTCTTCGGAATATAGTTTGCAATTACTATCAATGGGTGTAGATACCGGTTTGGTTCCTAATTTTCTCGTTTCTTTCAATAAATCCAAGGTGTACTTCCTTTGAGAAATAAATAAGCCTTTGGTAGAATGAGCTATTTCTATTCCTAGAAAATATTTCAATCTTCCAAGGTCTTTTATTTCAAACTTTTCTCTTAACAATTTTTTTATTTCATCAATTTTGGTATGGTTAGTTCCGGTAACAATAATATCATCCGCATATACTAATACTACCGTAGTGTTATCACCCTCGTGTTTAAAGAATAACGAGGTATCGGATTGGCTTACTTTGAACCCACAATTTATCAAGAATTGGGAAAGTTTGCCATACCATGCTCTTGGAGATTGCTTTAATCCATAAATTTATTTTTTTAACCTACAAACAAGGTTAGTATTGTTCTCTTTTTTATGACCCGGTGGTGGAGTCATATAAACTTCCTCCTCAAGGGTTCCTTGTAGGAAGGCATTTTTAACATCTAATTGGTATAAGTTCCAACCGTTATTGATTGCTATAGATAATAAAATTCGTATGGTATTCATTTTTGCTACGGGAGCAAAGGTCTCTTGGTAATCAATACCACAGGTTTGGGTATAACCTTTGGCAACTAACCTTGCCTTATACCTTTCAATGGTACCATTGCTATTATATTTTATTTTATAAACCTATTTACAACCAACGGGTTTTTTCCTTTGGGCAATTGAATCATTGTCCAAGTATCATTTTTTTCAAGAGCATTCAACTCTTCTTTCATTGCTTTATTCCAAACGGAATATTTTTTTGCTTCCTCATAACCATTTGGTTCTTCAATTTTATCTATAGATGCCATAAACACCCTATGGTGCTTAGAGGTATTACTATATGAGATGAAATCTTGAATAGGATATTGAACCTTGTAGGTTACATAATCTTGTAACCTTGTAGGCGGTTTTTGTATACGAGTTGATCTCCTTAATGAACTTTCTTCAATATGATTTTCTTGCGCCTCCTCTTCTTCAAGATCTTCCAAGTTATCATCTTCTTCGACTTCCAGTTGGGGTGTGCTATGGTGCTCCCCCTCACTTGTGTTTTCTTGTTCACCTACACTTCTTTGCTCTTCAATTCGGTTAGTAGACATGGGTATAGTAAGATCAATTGTAGGTGAAGAGTTTTTTTCACAACTATCTTTTTTATAGTAAGGTTCATCCTCAAGGAATGTAACATCCCTAGAGATATACATTTTTTTAGTTGAGGGATCATAGCATTTGTATCCCTTTTTTTGAGACGAATATCCCAAGAAAATAGTTTGAATTGAAGTATGTTCCAACTTGTCTCTTTTTGGTTGGTGCATGTAACAAATGCATCCAAATACCTTAAGATGCTCTAAATTAGGTTTATTCCTATAAATAATTTCTATAGGGCTTTTATTTTCTAATATAGGACTTGGCAATCTATTTATTAGATATGTAGCGGTGAGTACCGCATCAGACCAATATTGCTTTGGAACATTACTTTGAAACATAAGGGCTCTTGTCATTCCTAACAAATGTCTATTTTTCCTTTCCGAAATACCATTTTGTTGTGGGGTATATACACATGAGGTTTGATGGATAATTCCTTTTTTTCCAAAAAAGAAGAAAGATATTCGGTTCCATTGTCGGTTCTAAGGATTTTTATTTTTGCGTTGTATTGATTTTCAACAAGATTTGAAAATTCTTGAAATTTAAATGGGACCTCACTTTTATGCTTTAGTAAATATAAACGCGTCAATCTTGAAAAATCATCAATAAATGTGACATAGTATCTATAACCATTATATGAGTCTAGAGGTGCCGGTCCCCATACATCGGAATGGACAAGATCAAAAGGTTTGTTACTCTTAGTTGTAGAAAGTACAAAAGGCAATTTAGTATGTTTAGCTAATTTGCAAATCTCGCACTTGCTACATTCTAAACTTGTAAAATCAAACAAAAGTTTTAAAACTCTATCACTTGGATGTCCAACTCTTTTGTGCCATAAATTTTCAACATGAGTAGTAGACTTATGACACACTTTGGGAGTATTCAAAAGGTATAGACCATTTTTTAAAAATCCATCACCAATCGTCTTCTTGGATTTGAACTCCTGAAAAGTTACGCTATTAGGTGAGAAAATAATTTCACAATTTATTTCTTTTGATATTCTCCCTATTGACAATAAGTTGGAGGTGCAGTTTTGTACATGTAAAACATGTCCAATGGTTGTTGATAAAATGTTAATTGAACCATAACCTAGAATTTCCATTTTTTGCCATTTGCCACATATACATGATCTTTGTTTTTACTTATTTGATAATTGAATAGCAAGAATTTATTTCCGGTCATATGATGTGTGGCTCCCGAATCTAATAACCAATCATAACCGTCAATCTTATAATTGGTCATTTTATTACCAAAATTGGTGCATTTGATTTCCTCTTTGCTGTTGGGTAAATTGGTTTGGCCCATTCTTTTTTGAGGAACTATATATTTCAGTTTTATTTCCATTGTTTCCGATGGGCTTACTGGGCTCTGAATAATAAAAGAATGAGTTTTAGATAAACCTTTGCTGAGGAGTTTCCTCATCTGGCCCAGCTCGTCCTTCGTTAACTCCACCCCAGTGCTTATCCTTTCTCTCGGGGTTATCGTCTCGCCGTCATGGTTATTCTCTCAGTTCTCTTGAAATGCTGCCCTCTTCCCCTCATTCTTGCCTTTGTCACCAATCTCTTTCCACCATTTTGGCTTTAGTTTTGGGTGCAGATTCCAGCATCCAGACCGATCGTGACCTTCCTTCTTGCAATAATCACATTTGGCAGTTTCTCCGGACTGCCCTTTGGTTTTGCCTTTGTCTTTAGGGTTTTTGTACGAACTCTTGGCTGTCATGGCCTAAGTTTCGATTTTTTTATTGGCTGAGTCGTTCATGACTCGTCTTCGAGTTTCCTCTCTCTGGACCATTGCTGTGACATTGGCAAATGTGGGTTTTTCGTTGGATAACAGAATTTGTGCACGGAATGCCTCGAAGCTGGGATTGAGGGCGTTCAAGAAATGGTAAACCATATCTTGCTCAGCTTTCTCTTTAAGCTCCGTTAGGTCGGTTGTGGTGGGTCTTAAGGTTTCAAGTTCTTTGAACTTTGCTTTTAGATATCCGATGAGTTCGGGTATCGATCGTGCCCCTTGCTTTGCTTGTGATATTTCTCGTTTTAATTCGAAAACTTGAAAGTTGTTTTGCTCACAGTAGCTGGATCTGAGCTCTTCCCATAGTTCTTGTGAATTTTCAAAAAAAACAGAAAATTTGCGCCAGTTTTGGCTCCATGGAACTTGTTATCAGAGTCATTATTTGGCTATCAGCCATATCCCATTCTTTGGTATCTTTCTCTGGCCTTTTTTCACTGCCATCGATAAAGCCAAGTCTGCCTTTGCCTTTTAGGCTGACTTTGGCAGCTCTGGCCCATGGAATATAATTCTGCTCATTTAGCAGAAAAGGGGTAAGACGAGGATTAGTATCATGGTGATGATAGTAGGTGGTTTCTGATGTTGAAGAGGGGTTATCAGTTGTATTTGACATACTGGTTTCTGATTTTGGTTTCAGAATTCTTCAGGTTGCTGGTATTCGAGGGGTTATGTTCTTTTCTGGTACTGAGATCGTTGCTAATACTTGGTTTCAGATACTGGTTTCGAAATTCTCAAGTTGCTGGTATTTGAGGGGTTATGTTCTTTGTCTGGTACTGGGATCGTTGCTGATCTTTGGGTGGACTGAGAACTAAGGACTGGTAGATGATGAGCATGGATATTGATAAAGGTAGTGGGAATCTGATAAGAACATATTTTATGAAAAATGGATCAAGAATTGCTCTGATACCTTGAAAACTTTTGAGAAAAAAATATTTGTATTATTTCTATTGTATTTCTTGTATTTTTTCTGTTACATCCTTTGTTGCCTTTTTCTTGCTTTTATACATAACATCTTTTTTACTGTTGGTACTTTTTGTAATGGTAATATCTCACAACCGTTACTTCCTCTATTTTTATTTTAATACATTTTACTTCTTAACAGATTTCAAGAAATAACTTTTCATCAATCTCGATGAATTGAACAACCTCCAAATCTACTATAGTGTGAGTATTTGAGTTATTCTGTTTATTTACTATATTCTCTATTAGCCTATATTACGAGATCTCCTAATATTTGAAGGGCTTCCTTCTTTGGCCCTTGGTAAAGAGAAAGTCTGGGGCTCCCCTTTGGCTCCTAGTTGGTACAGAGAGTTTTCATTTTATTATATTTTTTTCAAACGAATAGTCGGTTTCTTATTTTCGTATGACAACTGAGTCAGTTTATTTTACTTTATATTTTCTCTTTTGATAAGGTAGAACACACTCAGTGTACCCATCTTTTTTAATATCCGAGTTTTTGTCATTTATTTTAATATCCAATTATATTTATATTCATATTCTTTTAACAATGTATCTATTTTATATTGTTCAATATTGAGATTTGTGTCTAAAACAATCTTTATTAAATCCGTATCTCATAATTAAAATCAAGCAAATAATATCGTATACCATACTTCATACATATATGGTCCATTTATATCCCATTCTGGTTTCAAAACATTTGGGGAAAAAAAAGAAGAGGAAAACAAGATCATAACGTCTGCTTTACTGTTCTAAATCTAAAAGAAACTATTCATTGACAAGTTAATTAGAAAGTCATCAACATGTGTTGGTTGGGAGATTGATCTTTTTCTTTTGTCATGTTTGGTATAGCTTTAAATGTTCTTCCTTTGCTCCTTCATTTTCCACATCGTATAGAGAACATGGGGAATTTATTTCACGCGTTGACGGATTATTGGATAAGGAGCCACCAATTGGATACTTTAATTCTCTTCTATTATTGTCTATTTTATATTTTTTTAATGTGATTTTATTTTTGTTTGGTTTATAAGAGATGGAGGTATTAATTCAAATATGCAGAAGGTTGTCTACTTGTCTAGAAGTATCTCCACAATTTGTACATAAGTGCTTACTTTGAATTGAATAATTTGGAATGGAATTAACTCCTTTTAATTATAAAAAGAAAGAATTAATTAGCACTTATATAGTATGTACATATACATTGCACATGAAGATGGCACTGACGAGCCAAATCTTTTCAACTGTATTATAATTATGGATCCGACTAATATTTTTTTTTCTCATTCTCTTGCTTCTGTTCTTCTAATTAATTTTGTCAAAACGAAAAAATTAAAGCATCATAAGCGGATAAAATGGAAAATTGGACCGCCCGCACTTTTCTGAACGTTTATGTCCTACGCATTATCCTGAAACAAGTGTTAATATTAGTTGAAATAGGTGTGCATACTAACTATTTCAACAATGGTGTGCACTTGAAACTGTAACTAATAATATTCAACACATAATATAACACATACTAAATAAACAAAATGTTCATATTAGTTAAACTATGTGTTCATATTAGTTGAAATAAGTAATAATACTAGTTTCAAGAATGTTGTGCACTTAAAAATGTAACTAATAACGTTCGTCACAAAATGAGATGCATATTAGTTGGAGCATGTGTTCATATTAGTTGAAATAAGTATTTATATTAGTTGAAACGAATGTTCATACTAGTTGTTTCAAAAATATTGTGCACTTTCCTTCTTTTTCTAAAAAAAAAAGAATGTTGTGCACTTGAAACTGCAATTAATAATGTTCATCACAGAATGAGGCGCATACTAAATAAATAAGGTGTTAAACACGTTATGTATGTTAAATGCATCGTTACGTATGTTAAATGTGTTGTTATGCATGTTATTCAAGTTCGGTTGCATATTATTTTGTACTGAAAAAATAATATGCAACCGAACTCAAATAACATGCATAACAACGCGTTTAATATGCATAACGACGCACGTTGACACACATATCGATTGCGTATCAATGAAGCGTATCTGTCTATCAGATCCCTTTGCAAAAAATTGTGTTATATTATTTAGATATGCTGTGCACTGTTGTTGAAAACAGCTTTAAATGAAATTTAAATGAGATTCTATGTAGGTAAAAAATTGGAAGAACCAAAAGGACGTTATAGTTTAATTGGTTGGTCCTTTTAACTGTTGTGATAAAAAAAAGATAATTTCTGTTTACCACAAACTGTTAGCTTTAAATTTGAAATTTGTTTCATAATTATTATATCACTTATTAATATAAATTCTATGTTCATAAAATGATTGTATGAATACTGAGTTTAAGTATTATGTTGAGAATTACCCCCATTAGATTGATTTGTCACAAATAATAGTTTATTGTATCGAACAAAAAAATTAACAATATATATTAGCTTTTTTATTCCCTATTCTATTTTTTTCTCATTTATTAATTTGCTCCAGCCGAATTTCTCATTTCTTTCTCAAATTTGAAACAAAATTTGCAACAATGCTTTTGAAAATACAATTCAATTGTTTTTCTCACTGAAGCACATAAGAAGTTTTATCCAATAATAACAATAAGTGGAGAGAAAATAATTTGACTAGGATACCAAGTCGAGTTCAGATCCTGTGCCGCACGGTATATGACGCGCAAATAGTGTTCTAAATTTGTGCCGTTCCGTTCCAAACACGGCTTGGCACGGCACGGAACGGCACGACACGATTAGTATTTTATTATTTTTACCGTGCCGTTCCGTGCCGTGCCAAAAATTGGAAGGGATCGGAACGGAACGGTTAAGACACGGCACGTTTAGGCACGGCGTGTCTAAATGTGTCGTGTCTTAACCGTTCCGTGCCTAACCGTGTCGTGTCTTAACGTGTCGTGTCTAAACATGCCGTCTCTAAACGTGTCGTGTCTAAACGTGTCGTGTCTAAACGTGCCGCCTCTAAATGTGTCGTGTCTAAACATGTCGTGTCTTAACTGTGTCTTAACTATGTCGTAACTCGTGTCTAAACGTTTATTTTTTAAAATTTGTAAAGTTTAAAATAGAATAATTAATAAATGCAAAAGATTTCAAAATAATTTGAACTTTCGTGTCTATCCGTGTCTATTCGTGCCTACCCGTGTCTATCTGTGCCGTGACGTGTCTATCTGTGTTGTGTCGTGCCGTCGTGTCGTGTCTAAATGTACCGTGTCTAGACGTGTTCTCGTGTCGTTCCGTGCCGTGCTTTCGTGCCGTGCCGTGTCGTGTCTCTCCTCATAAACGTTTCGTGCCGTGTCGTGTCCTACAGTAGGAAACCAAGGCACGGCACGCTTAAGACACGGCACGCTTAAGACACGGCACGTGAACAGTACCGTGCCGTGTCTTAACCGTGCCGTGTCCTTATCGTGTCGTGCCGTTCCGTGACGTTTTCAGACACGCAGACACGATTTTGAGAACTCTACGCGCAAAGGATCTAGATCATTCAATTGATTTGAAACATATCACATGTTGAACTCTAGTCTAAATAGTTTATATATGGTCTGAGACTGTATAAAGCCCAGTCTGACCATGACATCCCAATCAATTGATGCGTAGCTAAAAAATATTTAGGAAAGATAAATAAATAAATAAATAAATAATTAATAATAATAGTAATAATAATAATAATATAATATAATATAATAATAATAATAATAATAATAATAATAATAATAATAATAAAACATATTTTACAAAGAATACATTAGTATAAACATGTATGGACTTTTAAAAGTCCATCAAACAGCTTCTGATCCTAACTTCAAAAATTAATTTTATTGATTGTAAGTAAAGAATTTAAATCATTGATTTTCATGACTTTATTGGTCATTTTTTAGTTTTAATTATTTTCTCAATTTTTCATAAGATCAAATCAAAATAAAAATAAAATTTAGAGTAGTTGAGAAATCACATTTAGTCTAGTAACTAAGAATTCATTGCCAAAGCCTATTTAGTGTAGTGGTGAGACAAGCCCTCCATGGAAGAGATCTGGAGTTCAAGCCCCGCCGCCAAGAACTACTCTTAGGAGGATTTTTAAGTTCATTTTTTTCTTTATTTGTGAATGTGTTGCAAACCTACAGTCAATTAATAAAAAAAACTAAGAATTCGTTCGTCATGTGGATCGAAAGGTCAAGGGTCAAGTGTCAACTTTGAATTTTAACACTTAAATAAGAAAAGGCAAATTCTGCTATTAATCAAAATTAACTTGATTTTACTATTATCGATGCAAAATTAATTTGATTGTACAATTATTGATGATTATCAACGAATACAATTAATTTGAGTTTAATTTTTTTGTCCATAAAACACTCACTCTAAAAAAAATAGGCATTCACCCAAATTATTTATTATTCAATATTTTGACATATAATACAAACTGCAAAAGAGAAAATTTAGAGAATAAATGCTTCGTTTGTTGAGTAGATTTAAAAGAACGGTTGGAATAATTGTTTCAAGTAAAATTTGAGAATTTCTTATATTAAGCTCAGAAATTTGTTTTTGTTGAGTTTCTTTTTCTTTTCTTTTTTTTTTTTGAGAAAAAATGAATGGGGTCAATACCCGAATGCATTTTCATTAAGAATTTTTTCCTTAGTACTAAAAGAGTTAAAAAGAAAAGAAAAATGATTAACAAGTTGTGATCGAAGTTGTTTAAGTGATTTTTTTTCTTGTTCACATTCACCTCATAAACATATATTGACCTCTTATGGGAAAAAATAAATATTTTTTGTTATTGAGGAGTTAACCTAACATATTATTGATATATGTTTCGCCGAAGTATGAAGTAAGATAAACCTACATATATTTCAGTTTTTTTTTTGTAATTATGAAAAAATAGTGATAAAATTAGCCAAGAGATACGAGTTTTTCGATCGAATGACCAGAACGGTAGATTTTCTACCATACAACAGTTTTTTTTTGCCGCACAGTAGCTACTCCAATTCAATTATTCACCCACAATTCAACTTTAAAAATATTTTCTATTATGACTATGTATAAAAAAAAATTTCGATCATAATTATGCGTTGATGCATCAATTTCGATCATAATTACTCACCCAGAACGGTAGATTTTCTACCATATAACAGTTTTCTATTATGACTATGTATAAAAAAAAAATTCGATCATAATTTCGATCATATTTTTATTTAAAACAAATTTATCATTGCATTAATAGAATGTTACGCGTTGATGCATCAATTTATCTCAAGCATGAATCATATTAATTTATTTAATTATTTATTAATGTATTAATAAATATATTTAATGATTATAGTTGAAATTATTTTACTACACATGGTCTTTATTGTAAATATTTTTATATGAGATTATATTTGTAGTACATTGTAAGATGAGACATTTTTTTTCTCCACACGGTAGAACTTCTACCATGCATGCATTTTCAAAAAAAAGAATATCGCATGGTAGAAAATCTACCTTGCAGCAAAAAAGTTGCCGCATGGTAGATTTTCTACCATTCTAGCAATTCGATCGAAAAACTCGTACCCCTTGACTACTTTGATCACTACAATTTTCATAATTATCAAAAAAAATTCTGCATATATATAGTATATGATATTTGTGAAAAACTATGGTGCTCTTAGGAACCAAGACCTTTATTCTTAACACAAAAATATTTTTAAATATTTTTAAATTTTGATTATCATGTTCAATAATTTTTGTATATCAAAATCATGTAACGGGCACAATTTTTTATTTTTATAATTATTTAAATACTTGTTTTAAATTTTTAAAAGTGACTCCAAAATAATCAATATACATAAAACTTATTTAAAACATGTACTTCAAAAAATTTAAAATTTTATTTTTTTCTCCTACAAGATTTCAACATAAAAATATTATTGTACCTGATAAGTCAAAATTAAAAAAATTAATTTTTTTTTAATTAAGAACACGTAAAATTTTAGTACCAAACACATAATAGCTTTACTCTATGATATTATCATAGTAAATCCAACATGCTTGTCATTATTTCAGAAGAAGCATGAAAAAATAAAAAAATGAATGATTTGGAAGTGGTAATTACTCATATTTTATGTTGGTATCGTGCCGTGTTTGTCAGGGGCAGATGCAAAAGACTCAGAGGGAGTGTTCCCTGAAAAAAAAATTGCAAAATAATTTAGTGTATTTGTAGAATTTGTCAATTTTTTTTTTGCAAAATAATTATGTATATTTAAAAAATTGTATTATTTTGCTTTTCTGAAAAAAAATATAGATCTTGCACGAAAATCTTGGATCCGCTCTGATATTTGCATGTCAGGCAACTGTGTATCATGTTGTGTTTTTCTGGTTAGCGACATGCCACATGCTGACAGTCGTAAGTGCTTTTATTCCTTTTTCCATTTTGAAATTTTAAATTATAAAAACGGTTTTACGCCTTAAATATTAGAAAATTTTTAACAGCAATTGTATAATTGAAGTATCTAGCATAGAGCGAGAAATTAATAAATTATCAAGTTTGAAATATTTTTAATATATGTTAACTGTGCTAAATGCTTGTCAAATTAATTAATCGAATTTAAAAGTATACAAGACTACGTGAATGCATGTATTTACTTGTGTTTATATTTCCAATGAAAATTATATCTTTGCGTTACAAATAAATTATATTTTTTCCTCTAAAATTAATTTTCTTATATTTATTTCAAAAATGAAATAGAAATGACATTACATAATGTGAGGTGAATCCATTGATTTAAACTAAATTTTTTCCGACACAATTTGGTGAATTGGGAAATTTCAGAATTAAATATGTTCGTTTCGTGATTTCTTCCTTCAAATAATTATTCTCTTCATTTTTGTATTTTGACTATGAATAAAAAGTTTCTGTCATTTCTTTCAGAAGTCCTTTAAAGAAAAAAAAAATGAATATATGTCACACTCAAAAGACATCTCATAAATCCATCAATCCATCTCTTTTATGCTATCGGATCCGGATCCCTTGTCACAATTGTGATGTCATGGTGCTGTCATAACAATTCAGACGATTGAATTAAGCTCGCTGCTCAACTACTTTTAATATTCGTATCAGATACTTTTCGATATTGAAGTATTCGAATATTTTTGGAGTGCGTATCGGTTATGCCACGTGATATCAATGACATGGTGTATATGAGGCTGACTTATCTGATTATTTTATTCACTATGATCGACAAATTTGATCTCTGATATGTCTCGATACGATTCAATACTCCACGTGACAATCATGTCTTGTAAAATCTCTGATAACTTTTATTATATCGCTAAAAAATAAGTAAAAAATGACGCTGTAGGGAATTCCAACTCAAGACAAGCCACAATATTAATTTTTATTTAATTGACTTATTAAATTCTAATATATTTAATTATTATAAATTAAAGTTTAGTATATATAGCCGCATTTATATCTAAGAATTTAATAAATCACGATATCGCCATACTCGTAAGGTATCAAATACGATACTCGCATTCATACTTGTTCAACATAGAAATTAAGTTTAGACAATTGTAATTTGCTCAATAAATTCTTCATATCAAAATCTTGTAGGAAATCAAATTTCGTGATTTCGTGATTTTTAGAGCTTTCTAGCTATATTTTAAATATTTTTTAAAAACAGTCCTGAAAATGTCAAGTTTTTTAATATTAAATTAGACTGTTTCTAAAAAATATTTAAAATATAGCTAGAAAGATTTAAAAATTACGAAATTTGATTTCCTACAAGATTTTGATATGAAGAATTTATTGAGCAATTTAAATTTAAATTTTGACAAAAAAAAGTTGGCTAATGTGAAAATTTTGCACTTCGGCCGAAGTGCAAACGTTTTCACATTAGCCATACTCATTATATTGGATAGGTAGAAAATGGTTAAATTTGAGGTTTGTATATCGTCAGATTACTCAATTTTTTACCCATTTGATTAAATATTTAATTTTTTTGCAAAAGACAAAAATTTTGGTTTTCAAGTACATTTTAGTTTGGACAACATTTTCAATAGTTCGAATTGTCTATTTATATTTTGAAATTCGAGATATGATCGTAAATACTGTGGAACTTGACGCTTATGTAAGTGTCATAGTCTAATTCTATATATATATATTATTTTTGTGAGGTCCACGTGAGTACGTGACAAAGACACGATGACACTACTATTGCCATCACAGCTATGACAGCATATAAAAATCCTCCTACAACCATAAAACTCTAAAGCTGAGATACCATACTCCCCAAAAAAGAAATAAAAAAAGAAACACAAAAGCAAAAAACACACTACATGTAACATGCTACAGCTCAATACGCGCTTGTTCTGCCATGCTTTCACAATAAAGCATATCTGTGATTCTATACACATGCAAAATCTATCTTTTTCCTTTGCTTACACAGCCGAGATTGCATGTATAAGCATAAAGCATAACATATGACCTTCAAAATTTGCTATTTCATAACGTTCTCCTTGGATAAAATTGTAGTTCATGAAATTTGTTAAAACAATTAGGCTTGACAGTTGACACCTTTCGATAATTATCAAAAAAGAAAAGAACATTTATATATTCCAAAAAAAGAAGAACAAAACAACTGTATACTAATAAAAAAAATTCCAACATAAGACCATGCATAAAACCGCGTTGGGAGGACTGGCTTCTCTCTCAAAAAGACAAAAGCCTATGTCGTTACGATGTTTTTTTAAGTAATAAAAATAAGAATAATGTTTCGTAGATATTATATTTGATATCGACTATCGATATCGATACTATTATGCACATTTGGTTGAGTTACTATTCACATTATTAGAGTTATTATGCATGCTATTTCATATTATTTTTGTACTAAAAAAATTATTATTCATGTTATTAAAATAATGGGCATAATAACTCAAATAACATGCATAACTATTTCAGTACAAAAAATAACATGCATAACTATTTTAGTACAAAAATAACATGAAAAATAACTCAAATAATGTGTATACACTACGACAGATTTGACATTTTAAAACGGACAAAACTTGCTTTTAAAACCGGACTACACGCCGCTGTTATTGAAGACGCTTTTAAAAGTCCCAATCATTCGCTTTTAAAAGATTAGCCTTTAAAACAGGCGTGGTCCGCTTCTAACACAATCAATATATATTAGAAGTCCTTTCACTTGTAGGAGTACATCTTGGATCTGTCAATTATGTTATGGTCGGAGTCCCACTCATGGTGATTTGGTTGATTTGGGGCAAGTTGTAGGTATCGTTGCCGGTCAATTGATTGGGGAACCAGGAATTCAGCTCACATTAAGAACTTTTCTAATTATGACTTGTAGAGGTTGATTGCGGCCGCAAGGAAGGTTCCTGCGACCGCAATTGAATTGGCCGATGGTCAAATTGCTTCCATGCATTTTAGCTTACTCCATTGTCCTTGCTTGTGTTCATTTTGCTCCAAATACCTATTTTTGCATTAAAACATTGCAAGATAGTGACTTGAACTCTTTTTGGGATAAAACTTTTTTATTGGACCCTGAATAATCCTAAACTTGACTTAAATTACACAATTAATCCTAGATAAATGCATGCATAATTTGACTTTATCAAATTTCCCCAAGCCTAGTCCTTGCTTGTCCTCAAGCAAGTCAAAACACTTACGAGAATTCCCAAGGGCTAGTTACCATTCATAAATCTTTGTTTGTGCTGTTTTGCTTGGGCTTTGATCCAAATTAAGTTGGATTAAGCCACGAAGAAATGTAGAATACCACTCTAAGTGCTTCATGACTATTACTTCATTTATGGGTGGTAAACATTCAAGAAAACACCCCAAAGCATCTTATCCTGCTACGAGAAGTGTGTCTGGTTCGAGTACTTCATTTATGGGTGGTAACCTTTCAAGAAATTCTAAACCTTTCAAGATACCACCACAAAGAAATGTAGAATACCATTCTAAGCGCTTCATGACTATTACTTCATTTATGGATGGAAAACATTCAAGAAAACACCGCAAAGCATCTTATCCTGCTACGAGAAGTGTTTCTGATCTGAGTACTTCATTTATGGTGGCAATCTTTCATGAAAACACCACAGATCATTTTGTGCTGCTACGAGAAGTGTTTCTGATCCGAGTACATTTATGGGTGATAACCATTCAAGAAAACACCACAAAGCATCTTATCCCACTGTGAGAAGTGTTCCTAATATGATTATTTCATTTACGAATGACAAACATTCAACAAAACACCAAAAAGCATTTTATCCTGCTACGTGAAATGTTTCTGATTCGATTACTTCATTTATGGGTGATAAACATTCAAGAAAATACCACAAAGCATCACATCCTACTACGAGAAGTGTTCCTGATATGATTACTTCATTTATCAGTGGTAACCTTCCAAGAAAACTCTAAACCTTTCATTAAACTACCACGAAGTAGCATATAATACCATTCTAAGTGCTTCATGTCTGCTTACTACATTTATCGGTAGTAAACATTCAAGAAAACACAACAAAGCATCTTACGATTCTACAAAAAGTGTTTCTGATCCAAGTACTTCATTTATGGGTGGTAACCTTTCAAGAAAACTCCAATCCTTTCAAGAAACCACCACGAAGAAATGTACAATCCAATCTAAGGCTTCATGACTATTACTTCATTATGGGTAGTAAACATTCAAGAAAATACTGAAAGCATTTTATCCTGCTACGAGAAATGTTTCTGATCCGAGTACATCATTTATGGGTGGTAATCTTTCAAGAAAACTCCAATCCTTTCAGGAAACCACCACGAAGAAATTTAGAATACCACTCTAAACGCTTCATGACTATTACTTCATTTATGGGTGGTAAACATTCAAGAAAACACCGCAATGCATCTTATCCAGCTACTGGAAGTGTTTCAGAACCGAGTAATTCATTTATGGGTGATAACTTTTCAAGTAAACTCCAAACCATTCAGGAAACCTCCACGAAGAAATGTAGAATACAACTCTAAGCGATTCATGACTATTACTTCATTTATGGGTGGTAAACATTCAAGAAAACACCGCAAAGCATCTTATCCTACTACGGGAAGTGTTTCTGATACAAGTACTTCATTTATGGGTAGTAACCATTCAAGAAAACTCCAACCTTTCAGGAATCGACCACGAAGAAACTTAGATGACCACTCTAAGTGCTTGATGACTATTTCTTGATTTATGGGTCGTAAACATTCAAGAAAACATAACAAATAATCCTATCCTATTAAGATAAGTGTTTCTGATATCCTCCTTTATGAGTGGTAACATTCCAAGAAAACTCTAAACCATTCATGAAACCACCATGAAGAAGCATAGAATACCGTTCTAAGTGTTTCCTATCTGATTACTTCATTTATGGGTGACACTCAAGAAAACACCGCAAATCATCTTATCTTGCTACGAGAAATGTTTCTGATTCGAGTACATCATTTATGGGTGGTAATCTTTCAAGAAAACTCCAATCCTTTCAGGAAACCACCACGAAGAAATTTAGAATACCACTCTAAGCGCTTCATGACTATTACTTCATTTATGGGAGGTAAACATTCAAGAAAACACCGCAATGCATAATATCCAGCTACTGGAAGTGTTTCAGAACCGAGTAATTCATTTATGGGTGATAACTTTTCAAGTACACTCCAAACCATTCAGGAAACCTCCACAAAGAAATGTAGAATACAACTCTAAGCGATTCATGACTATTACTTCATTTATGGGTGGTAAACATTCAAGAAAAAACCGGAAAGTATCTTATCCTACTACGAGAAGTGTTTCTGATACAAGTACTTCATTTATGGGTGATAACCTTTCAAGAAAACTCCAAACCTTTCAGGAAATGAGCACGAAGAAACTTAGAATACCACTCTAAGCGCTTGATGAATATTACTTCTTTTATGAGTGGTAAACATACAAGAAAACATCCCAAAGCATCTTATCTTGCTATGAGAAGCAATTCTGATTAGAGTAATTCATTTATGGGGGATAACCTTTCAAGAACACTCCAAATCGTTCAGGAAACCACCACGAAGAAATGTAGAATACCATTCTACGCGTTTCATGACTATTACTTCATTTATGGCTGGTAAACAATCAAGAAAACACCGCAAAGCATCTTATCTTGCTACGAGAAGTGTTTCTGATCCGAGTACTTCATTTATGGGTGGTAACCATTCAAGACAACTCCAAACCTTTCAGGAATCAACCACGAAAAATCTTAGAATACCACTCTAAGCGCTTGATGACTATTACTTCATTTTTGGGTGGTAAACATTCGAGAAATCATAACAAATCATCATATCCTACTAAGATATGTGTTTCTGATATGATTCCTTCCTTTATGAGTGGTAACATTCTAAGAAAACTCTAAACTATTCAGGAAACCACCATGAAGAAGCATAGAATACCATTCTAAGTGCTTCATGTCTGCTTACTACATTTATCGGTAGTAAACATTCAAGAAAACACAACAAAGCATCTTACGATTCTACAAAAAAGTGTTTATGATCCAAGTACTTCATTTATGGGTGGTAACCTTTCAAGAAAACTCAAATCCTTTCAAGAAACCACCACGAAGAAATGTACAATACAATCTAAGGCTTCATGACTATTACTTCATTATGGGTAGTAAACATTCAAGAAAATACTGAAAGCATTTTATCCTGCTACGAGAAATGTTTCTCATCCGAGTACATCATTTATGGGTGGTAATCTTTCAAGAAAACTCCAATCCTTTCAGAAAACCACCACGAAGAAATTTAGAATACCACTCTAAGCGCTTCAAGACTATTACTTCATTTATGGATGGTAAACATTCAAGAAAACACCACAATGCATCTTATCCAGCTACTGGAAGTGTTTCAAAACCGAGAAATGCATTTATGGGTGATAACTTTTCAAGTACACTCCAAACCATTCAAGAAACCTCCACAAAGAAATGTAGAATACAACTCTAAGTGATTCATGATTATTGCTTCATTTATGGGTGGTAAACATTCAAGAAAACACCGCAAAGCATCTTATCCTACTACGAGAAGTGTTTCTGATACAAGTACTTCATTTATGGGTGATAACCTTTCAAGAAAACTCCAAACCTTTCAGGAAATGACCATGAAGAAACTTAGAATACCACTCTAAGCGCTTGATGACTATTACATCTTTTATGAGTGGTAAACATACAAGAAAACACCCCAAAGCATCTTATCCTGCTATGAGAAGCATTTCCGATTCAAGTAATTCATTTATGGGGGATAACCTTTCAAGAACACTCCAAATCGTTCAGGAAACCACCACGAAGAAATGTAGAATACCATTCTAAGTGTTTCATGACTATTACTTCATTTATGGCTAGTAAACATTCAAGAAAACACCGCAAAACATCTTATCCTGCTACGAGAAGTGTTTCTTATCCAAGTACTTCATTTACGGGTGATAACCTTTCAAGAAAAACTCCAAACCTTTCAGGAAACGACCACGAAGAATCTTAGAATACCAATCTAAGCGCTTGATGACTATTACTTCATTATTGTGTGGTAAACATCCAAGAAAACACCCCAAAGCATCTTATCCTGCTACGAGAATTGTTTCTGATCCGAGTACATCATTTATGGGTGGTAACCTTTCAAGAAAACTACAAACCTTTCCGGAAATCACAACGAAGAAATGTAGAATACCACTCTAAGCGCTTCATGACCATTTCTTGATTTATGGGACGTAAACATGGTGGTAACCATTCAACAAAACAAAACAAATCATCCAATCTTACTAAGAGAAGTGTTTCTGATATGATTCATTCCTTTATGAGTGGTAACATTCCAAGAAAACTCTAAATCTTTCATGAAACGACCATGAAGAACCATAGAATACCATTCTAAGTGCTTCATGTCTGATTACTTAATTTGTGGGTGATAAACATTCAAGAAAATAGCGCAAAGCTTCTTATCCTGCTACGAGAAGTATTTCTGATCCACGTACTTCATTTATGGGTGATAATCTTTAAAGACAACTCCAAACCTTTCAGGAATCGACCACGAAGAATCCTAGAATACCACTCTAAGTGCTTGATGACTATTACTTCATTTCCGGGTGGTAACATCCAAGAAAACAGCGCAAAGCTTCTTATCCTGCTACGAGAAGTGTTTCTGATCCGAGTACTTCATTTATGGGTAGTAACCATTCAAGAAAACTCCAAACCTTTCAGGAATCGACCACGAAGAATCTTAGATTACCACTCTAAGCGCTTTATGACTATTACTTCATTTTTGGGTGGTAAACATCTAAGAAAACAACCCAAAGCATCTTATCTTGCTACGATAAGTGTTTCTGATCCGAGTACATCATTTATGGGTGGTAACCTTTCAAAAAAAAATTTAGAATACCACTCTAAGCTCTTCATGACTATTTCTTGATTTATGGGTCGTAAACATTCAAGAAAACATAACAAATCATCCTATCCTACTAAGATAAGTGTTTATGATATGATTCCCTCCTTTATAAGTGGTAACATTCCGAGAAAACTCGAAATCTTTCATGAAACGACCATGAAGGACCACAGAATACCATTCTAAGTGCTTCATATCTGATTACTTAATTTATGGGTGGTGAACATTCATGAAAACACCGCAAAGCATCTTATCATGCTACGAGAAGTATTTCCGATCCACGTACTTCATTTATGGGTGATAACCTTTCAAGACAACTCCAACCCTTTCAAGAATCGACCGCGAAGAATCTTAGAATGCCACTCTAAGCACTTGATGACTATTACTTCATTTTTGGGTGGTAAACATACAAGAAAACACCCCAAAGCATCTTATCCTGCTACGAGAACTGTATCTGCTCCGAGTAATTCATTTATGGGTGGTAACCATTCAAGAAAACTCCAAACCTTTCAGGAATCGACCACGAAGAATCTTAGAAGACCACTATAAGCACTTTATGACTATTACTTCATTTATGGGTGGTAAACATCCAAGAAACAACCCAAGCATCTTATCTTGCTACGAGAAGTGTTTCTGATCCTAGTACATTATTTATGAGTGGTAACCTTTCAAGAAAACTCCAAATCCTTTCAGGAAACCACCACGAAGAAATTTAGAAAACCACTCTAAGCGCTTAATGACTATTACTTCATTATGGGTGGTAAAATTCAAGAAAATACCGCAATGCATCTTATCCAGCTACTGGAAGTGCTTCTGATCCGAGTAATTCATTTATGGGTGATAACTTTTCAAGAACACTCCGAACCATTCAAGAAACCTCCACGAAGAAATGTAGAATACAACTCTAAGCGTTTCATGACAATTACTTCATTTATGATGGTAACCCTTCAAGAAAAAACACCGCAAAGC
Source organism: Eleocharis quinqueflora (assembly GCA_964058865.1). Lineage (NCBI taxonomy): Eukaryota > Viridiplantae > Streptophyta > Magnoliopsida > Poales > Cyperaceae > Eleocharis > Eleocharis quinqueflora. The sequence continues at coordinate 61,387 of CAXKVX010001557.1, forward strand.
ATCTTATCCAACTATGAGAAGTGTTTCTGATACAAGTACTTCATTTATGGGTGATAACCTTTTCAAGAAAACTTCAAACCTTTCAGGAAACAACCACGAAGTAACTTAGAATACCACTCTAAGCTTGATGACTATTACTTCTTTTATGAGTGGTAAACATACAAGAAAACACCCCAAAGCATCTTATCCTGCTATGAGAAGCATTTCTTATCCGAGTAATTCATTTATGGGGGATAACCTTTTAAGAACACTCCAAACCGTTCAGGAAACCACCACGAAGAAATGTAGAATACCATTCTAACCGTTTCATGACTATTACTTCAATTATGGGTGGTAAACATTCAAGAAAACACCGCAAAGCATCTTATCCTGCTACAAGAATTGTTTCTTTTCCATGTACTTCATTTATGGGTGATAACTTTTCAAGAACACTCCAAACCTCTCAGGAAACGACTACAAAGAAACTTAGGATACCACTCTAAGCGCTTGATGACTATTACATCATTTATGAGTGGTAAACATCCAAGAAAACAGCGCAAAGCTTCTTATCCTACTAAGAGAAGTGTTTCTGATCCGAGTACTTTATTTATGGGTGGTAACCTTTCAATAAAACTCCAATCCTTTCAGGAAACGAGCACGAAAAACTTAGAATACCACTCTAAGCGCTTGATGACTATTACTTGATTTATGAGTGGTAAACATCCAAGAAAACACCGCAAAGCATCTTATCCTGCTACGAGAAGTGTTTCTGATTCGCGTTGTTCATTTATGGGTGGTAACCTTTCATGAAACCACCATGTAGAAGCATAGAATACCATTCTAAGTGCTTCATGTCGGATTACTTCAATTAAGGGTGGTAAACATTAAAAAAAACACCGCAAAGCATCTTATGCTGCTACGAGAAGTATTTCGGATCCAAGTAGTTCATTTATGGGTGATAACCTTTCTAGAGAACTCCAATCCTTTCAGGAATCGACCATGAAGAATCTTAGAATACCACTCAAAGCGCTTGAAGACTATTACTTCATTTATGGGTGGGAAACATCCAAGAAAACAACCCAAAGCATCTTATCTTGCTACGAGAAGTATTTCTGATCCGAGTACATCATATATGGATGGTAATCTTTAATGAAAACTCAAATCCTTTCAGGAAACCACCACGAAGAAATGTAGAATACCACTCTAAGCGCCTCATGACTATTCTTGATTTATGGGTGGTAAACATTCATGAAAACACCACAAAGCATCTTATCCTGCTACTAGAAGTGTTTCTGATCCGAGTACTTCATTTATGGGTGGTAACCATTCAAGAAAACATAACTACTCATCCTATCCGACTAAGAGAAGTGTTTCTGATATGATTCCATCCTTTATGAGTGGTAATATTCCAAGAAAACTCTAAACCTTTCATGAAACCACCATGAAGAACCATAGAATACCATTCTAAGTGCTTCATGTCTGATAACTTAATTTATGGGTGGTAAACATTCAAGAAAACACCACAAAGCATCTTATCCTGTTACGAGACGTATTTTGGATCCAAGTACTTCATTTATAGGTGATAACCTTTCAAGAAAACTCCAAAACTTTCAAGAAACGACCACGAAGAAACTTAGGATACCACTTTAAGCACTTGATGACTATTACTTCATTTATGAGTGGTAAACATCCAAGAAAACAACACAAAACTTCTTATCCTGCTACGAGAAGTGTTTCTGGTCCGAGTACTTCATTTATGGGTGATAACCTTTTCAAGACAACTCCAAACCATTCAGGAATCAACCACGAAGAATCTTAGAATACCACTCTAAGCGTTTGATGACTATTACTTCATTTTTCGGTGGTATACATGCAAGAAAACTCCCCAAAGCATCTTATCCTGCTACGAGAAATGTTTCTGATCCGAGTACATCTTTTATGGGTGGTAACCTTTCAAGAAAACTCCAAACCTTTCAGGAAATCACAACGAAGAAATTTAGAATACCACTCTAAACGCTTCATGACTATTTCTTGATTTATGGTTGGTAAACATTCAAGAAAACATAACAAATCATCATATCCTACTAATATAAGTGTTTCTGATATGATTCCCTCCTTTATGAGTGGTAACATTCCGAGAAAACTCTAAATCTTTCATGAAACGACCATGAAGAACCACAGGATACCATTCTAAGTGCTTCATATCTGATTACTTAATTTCTGGGTGGTGAACATTCAAGAAAACACCGCAAAGCATCTTATCATGCTACGAGAAGTATTTTCGATCCACGTACTTCATTTATGGGTGATAACCTTTCAAGACAACTCCAACCCATTCAAGAATCGACTGCGAAGAATCTTAGAATGCCACTCTAAGCACTTGATGACTATTACTTCATTTTTGGGTGGTATAGATGCAAGAAAACTCTCCAAAGCATCTTATCCTGCTACGAGAAATGTTTCTGATCCGAGTACATCTTTTATGGGTGGTAACCTTTCAAGAAAACTCCATACCTTTCAGGAAATCACAACGACGAAATTTAGAATACCACTCTAAGCGCTTCATGATTATTTCTTGATTTATGGGTGGTAAACAATCAAGAAAACATCACAAATCATCCTATCCTAATAAGTGTTTCTGATATTATTCCCTCCTTTATGAGTGGTAACATTCCGAGAAAACTCATCTTTCATGAAACGACCATGAAGAACCACATAATACCATTCTAAGTGTTTCATATCTAATTATTGAATTTATGGGTGGTGAACATTCAAGAAAACACCGCAAAGCATCTTATCCAGCTACTGGAAGTGCTTCTGATCCGAGTAATTCATTTATGGGTGATAACTTTTCAAGAACACTCCGAACCATTCAGGAAACCTCCACGAAGAAATGTAGAATACAACTCTAAACGTTTCATGACAATTACTTCATTTATGGTGGTAACCATTAAAGAAAACACCGCAAATCATCTTATCCTACTACGAGAAGTGTTTCTGATACAAGTATTGCATTTATGGGTGATAACCTTTCAAGAAAACTCCAAACCTTTCAGGAAACAACCACGAAGAAACTTAGAATACCACTCTAAGTATGATGACTATTACTTCTTTTATGATTGGTAAATATATAAGAAAACACCCCAAAGCATCTTATCCTGCTATGAGAAGCATTTCTGATCCGATTAATTCATTTATGGGGGATAACCTTTTAAGAACACTCCAAACCGTTTAGGAAACCACCACGAAGAAATGTAGAATACCATTCTAAGTGTTTCATGACTATTACATCAATTATGGGTGGTAAACATTCAAGAAAACACCGCAGAGCATCTTATCCTGCTACGAGAATTGTTTCTTTTCCATGTACTTCATTTATGGGTAATAACCTTTCAAGAAAACTCCCAACCTTTCAGGAATCAACCACGAAGAATCTTAGAATACCACTCTAAGTGCTTGATGACTATTACTTCATTTTTGGGTGGTATACATGCAAGAAAACTCCCCAAAGCATCTTATCCTACTACGAGAAATGTTTCTGATCCGAGTAGATCTTTTATGGGTGGTAACCTTTCAAGAAAACTCCAAACCTTTCTGGAAATCACAACGAAGAAATTTAGAATACCATTCTAAGCGCTTCATGACTATTTCTTGATTTATGGGTGGTAAACATTCAAGAAAACATAACAAATCATCCTATCCTACTAAGATAAGTGTTTCTGATATGATTCCCTCCTTTATGAGTTGTAATATTCCGAGAAAACTCTAAATCTTTCATGAAACGACCATGAAGAACCACAGAATACCATTCTAAGTGCTTCATATCTGATTATTGAATTTATGGGTGGTGAACATTCAAGAAAACACCGCAAAGCATCTTATCATGTTACGAGAAGTATTTCTGATCCACGTACTTCATTTATGGGTGATAACCTTTCAAGACAACTCCAACCCTTTCAAGAATCGACCGCGAAGAATCTTAGAATGCCACTCTAAGCACTTGGTGACTATTACTTCATTTTTGGGTGGTAAACATACAAGAAAACACCCCAAAGCATCTTATCCTGCTACGAGAACTGTATCTGCTCCGAGTAATTCATTTATGGGTCGTAACCATTCAAGAAAACTCCAAACCTTTCAGGAATCGACCACGAAGAATCTTAGAAGACCACTCTAAGCACTTTATGACTATTACTTCATTTATGGGTGGTAAACATCCATGAAAAACAACCCAAGCATCTTATCTTGCTACTAGAAGTGTTTCTGATCCTAGTACATCATTTATGGGTGGTAACCTTTCAAGAAAACTCCAATCCTTTCAGGAAACCACCACGAAGAAATTTAGAATACCACTTTTAGCGCTTCATGACTATTACTTCATTATGGGTGGTAAAGATTCAAGAAAACACCGCAATGCATCTTATCCAGCTACTGGAAGTGCTTCTGATCCGAGTAATTCATTTATGGGTGATAACTTTTCAAGAACACTCCGAACCATTCAGGAAACCTCCACGAAGAAATGTAGAATACAACTCTAAGCGTTTCATGACAATTACTTCATTTATGATGGTAACCATTCAAGAAAACACCGCAAAGCATCTTATCCAACTACGAGAAGTGTTTCTGATACAAGTATTTCATTTATGGGTGATAACCTTTTCAAGAAAACTCCAAACCTTTCAGGAAACAACCACGAAGAAACTTAGAATACCACTCTAAGCTTGATGACTATTACTTCTTTTATGAGTGGTAAACATACAAGAAAACACCCCAAAGCATTTTATCCTGCTAAGAGAAGCATTTCTGATCCGAGTAATTCATTTATGGGGGATAACCTTTTAAGAACACTCCAAACCGTTCAGAAAACCACCACGAAGAAATGTAGAATACCATTCTAAGCGTTTTCATGACTATTACTTCAATTATGGGTGGTAAACATTCAATAAAACACCGCAAAGCATCTTATCCTGCTACAAGAATTGTTTCTTTTCCATGTACTTCATTTATGAGTGATAACTTTTCAAGAACACTCAAAACTTTTCAGGAAACGATTACGAAGAAACTTAGGATACCACTCTAAGCGCTTGATGACTATTACATCATTTATGAGTGCTAAACATCCAAGAAAACACCGCAAAGCTTCTTATCCTGCTAAGAGAAGTGTTTCTGGTCCGAGTACTTCATTTATGGGTGGTAACCTTTCAATTAAACTCCAATCCTTTCAGGAAACGAGCACGAAAAACTTAGAATACCACTCTAAGCGCTTGATGACTATTACTTGATTTATGAGTGGTAAACATCCAAGAAAATACCGCAAAGCATCTTATCCTGCTACGAGAAGTGTTTCTGATTCGCATTGTTCATTTATGGGTGGTAACCTTTCATGAAACCACCATGTAGAAGCATAGAATATTATTCTAAGTGCTTCATGTCGGATTACTTCATTTATGGGTGGTAAACATGCAAAAAAACACCGCAAAGCATCTTATCATGCTACGAGAAGTATTTCGGATCCAAGTACTTCATTTATGGGTGATAACCTTTCTAGAGAACTCCAATTCTTTGAGGAATCGACCATGAAGAATCTTAGAATACCACTCTAAGTGCATGAAGACTATTACTTCATTTATGGGTGGGAAACATCCAAGAAAACAACCCAAAGCATCTTATCTTGCTACGAGAAGTATTTCTGATCCGAGTACATCATATATGGATGGTACCTTTAAAGAAAACTCAAATCCTTTCAGGAAACCACCACAAAGAAATGTAGAATACCACTCTAAGCGACTCATGACTAGTTCTAGATTTATGGGTGATAAACATTCAAGAAAACACCGCAAAGCATCTTATCCTGCTACGAGAAGTGTTTCTGATCCGAGTACTTCATTTATGGGTGATAACCATTCAAGAAAACTTAACTAATCATCCTATCCGACTAAGAGAAGTGTTTCTGATATGATTCCATCCTTTATGAGTGGTAACATTCCAAGAAAACTCTAAACCTTTCATGAAACCACCATGAAGAACCATAGAATATCATTCTAAGTGCTTCATGTCTGATAACTTAATTTATGGGTGGTGAACATTCAAGAAAACACCGCAAAGCATCTTATCATGCTACGAGAAGTATTTCTGATCCACGTACTTCATTTATGGGTGATAACCTTTCAAGACAACTCCAACCCTTTCAAGAATCGACCGTGAAAAATCTTAGAATGCCACTCTAAGAACTTGATGACTATTACTTCATTTTTGGGTGGTATACATGCAAGAAAACTCCCCAAAGCATCTTATCCTGCTACGAGAAATGTTTCTTATCCGAGTACATCTTTTATGGGTGGTAACCTTTCAAGAAAACTCCAAACCTTTCAGGAAATCACAACGAAGAAATTTAGAATACCACTCTAAGCGCTTCATGACTACTTCTTGATTTATGGGTGGTAAACATTCAAGAAAACATAACAAATCATCCTATCCTACTAAGAAAAGTGTTTCTGATATGATTCCCTCCTTTATGAGTGTTAACATTCCGAGAAAACTCTAAATCTTTCATGAAACGACCATGAAGAATCATAGAATACCATTCTAAGTGCTTCATATCTGATTACTTAATTTATGGGTGGTGAACATTCAAGAAAACACCGTAATGCATCTTATCCAGCTACTGGAAGTGCTTCTGATCCGAGTAATTCATTTATGGGTGATAATCTTTCAAGACAACTCCAACCCTTTCAAGAATCGACCGCGAAGAATCTTAGAATGCCACTCTAAGCACTTGATGACTATTACTTCATTTTTGGGTAGTAAACATACAAGAAAACACCCCAAAGCATCTTATCCTCCTACGAGAACTGTATCTGCTCCGAGTAATTCATTTATGGGTGGTAACCATTCAAGAACACTCCAAACCTTTCAGGAATCGACCACGAAGAATCTTAGAAGAACACTCTAAGCACTTTATGACTATTACTTCATTTATGGGTGGTAAACATCCAAGAAAACAACCCAAGCATCTTATCTTGCTACGAGAAGTGTCCTCTGATCCTAGTACATCATTTATGAGTGGTAACCTTTCAAGAAAACTCCAAATCCTTTCAGGAAACCACCATGAAGAAATTTAGAATACCACTCTAAGCGCTTCATGACTATTACTTCATTATGGGTGGTAACATTCAAGAAAACACCGCAATGCATCTTATCTAGCTATGGAAGTGCTTCTGATCCGAGTAATTCATTTATGGGTGATAACTTTTCAAGAACACTCCGAACCATTCAAGAAACCTCCACGAAGAAATGTAGAATACAACTCTAAGCGTTTCATGACAATTACTTCATTTATGATGGTAACCATTCAAGAAAACACCGCAAAGCATCTTATCCAACTACGAGAAGTGTTTCTGATACAAGTATTTCATTTATGGGTGATAACCCATTCAAGAAAACTCCAAACCTTTCAGGAAACAACCACGAAGAAACTTAGAATACCACTCTAAGCTTGATGACTATTACTTCTTTTATGAGTGGTAAACATACAAGAAAACACCCCAAAGCATCTTATCCTGCTATGAGAAGCATTTCTGATCCGAGTAATTCATTTATGGGGGATAACCTTTTAAGAACACTCCAAACCGTTCAGGAAACCACCACGAAGAAATGTAGAATACCATTCTAAACGTTTCATGACTATTACTTCAATTATGGGTGGTAAACATTCAAGAAAACACCGCAAAGCATCTTATCCTGCTACAAGAATTGTTTCTTTTCCATGTACTTCATTTATGGGTGATAACTTTTCAAGAACACTCCAAACCTTTCAGGAAACGACTAAGAAGAAACTTAGGATACCACTCTAAGCGCTTGATGACTATTACATCATTTATGAGTGCTAAACATCCAAGAAAACACCGCAAAGCTTCTTATTCTGCTAAGAGAAGTGTTTCTGATCCGAGTACTTCATTTATGGGTGGTAACCTTTCAATAAAACTCCAATCCTTTCAGGAAACGACCACGAAAAACTTAGAATACCACTCTAAGCGCTTGATGACTATTACTTGATTTATGAGTGGTAAACATCCAAGAAAACACCGCAAAGCATCTTATTCTGCTACGAGAAGTGTTTCTGATTCGCGTTGTTCATTTATGGGTGGTAACCTTTCATGAAACCACCATGTAGAAGCATAGAATACTATTCTAAGTGCTTCATGTCGGATTACTTCATTTATGGGTGGTAAACATGCAAAAAAACACCGCAAAGCATCTTATCATGCTACGAGAAGTATTTCGGATCCAAGTACTTCATTTATGGGTGATAACCTTTCTAGAGAACTCCAATTCTTTGAGGAATCGACCATGAAGAATCTTAGAATACCACTCTAAGTGCTTGAAGACTATTACTTCATTTATGGGTGGTAAACATTCAACAAAAACAAAGCATCTTATCCTGCTATGAGAAGTGTTTTTATTCGGGTACATTTGTGAGTGGTAATCATTCAAGAAAACACCACAAAGCATCATATCCTACGGAGAGAAGTGTTCCTGATATTATTATTTAATTCATGAGTGGAAAACTTCCATGAAAACTCTAAACCTTTCATGAAACCACCACAAAGAAGCATAGAATATTAATCTAAGTGATTCATGTATGCTTACTTCATTTATGGTTAGTAAACATTCAATAAAACACCGCAAAACATCTTATCCTGCTACGAGAATTCTTTCTGATCCGAGTACTTCATTTATGTGTGGTAACCTTTCAAGAAAACTCCAATCCTTTCAGGAAACTACCTCGAAGAATGTAGAATACCACTCTAAGTGCTTCATGACTATTACTTCAATTATGGGTAGTAACATTCAACAAAACACCACAAAGCATCTTATCTAGCTACGAGAAGTGTTTCTGATTCATGTACTTCATTTATGGGTGGTAACCATTCAAGAAAACACCACAAAACATCCAATCCTACTAAGAGAAGTGTTCATGATATGATTACTTCATTTGTGAGTGGTAACCTTCCAAGAAAAAATCTAAATCTTTCACGAAACCACCATGAAGAAGCATAAAATCCATTCTAAGTGCTTCATATCTGCAAACTTCATTTATGGATTGTAAACATTCGAGAAAACACTGAAAGCTTCTTATCCTGCTACGAGAAGTGTTTCTGATATGATTACTTCATTTATGTGTGGTAATCTTTCAAGAAAACACCACGAATAAATGTAGAATACACAGCTTCATGACTGTTACTTCATTTATGGATGGTAAACATTCAACAAAACACCACAAAGCATCTTATCATGCTACGAGAAGTGTTTTTGATCCGGGTACTTAATTTATGGGTGGTAACCATTCAAGAAAACACCACAAAGCATCATATCCTAATAAGAGAAGTGTTCCTAATATGATTACTTCATTTATGAGTGATAACCTTCCAAGAAAACTCTAAATCATTCATGAAACCACCACGAAGAAGCATTAAATATTATTCTAAGTGCTTCATGTATGTTTACCACTCTTACCTTTTCAAGAAAACTCCAAATTTTTCAGAAAACCACCACGATGAAATGTAGAATACCACTCTAAGCGCTTCATTCCAATTACTTCATTTATGGGTGGTAACATTCAACAAAATTTCACAAAGCATCTTATCCTGCTACGAGAAGTGTTTCTGATATGATTACTTAATTTATGAGTGGTAACCTTTCATGAAAACTCTAAACCTTTCATGAAACCATCACGAAGAAGCATAGAATATTATTCTAAGTGCTTCATGTATGCTTACTTCATTAATGGTTAGTAAACATTCAAGAAAACACCGCAAAGCATCTAATCCTGCTATGAGAAGTCTTTTTGATCCGAGTACTTTATTTATGGGTGTTAACTTTTCAAGAAAACTTCAATCCTTTCAGGAAACCACCACGAAAAATGTAGAATACCACTCTAAGTGCTTCACGACTATTACTTCATTATGTGTGGTAAACAATCAACAAAACATCACAAAGCATCTTATCCTACTATAAGAAGTGTCTCTGATTCGGGTACTTCATTTATGGGTGGTAACCATTCAAAAAAACACCACAAAGCATCCAATCCTACTAAGAGAAGTGTTCCTGATAAGATTACTTCGTTTATGAGTGGTAACCTTCCAAGAAAACTCTAAACCTTTCATGAAACCACCATGAAGAAGCATAGAATGCCATTTTAAGTGCTTCATGTCTGCTTACTTCATTTATGAATAGTAAACATTCAAGAAAACACCGCAAAGCATCTTATCCTACTACGAGAAGTATTTATGATCTGAGTACTTCATTTATGGGTGGTAATCATTCAAGAAAACTCCAATCCTTTCAGGAAACCACCACGAAGAAATTCAGAATACAGTATTTCATGACTATTACTTCATTTATAGATGGTAAACATTAAAAAAAACACCACAAAACATCTTATCCTGCTACGAGAAGTGTTGCTGATTCAGGTACTTCATTTATTGGTGGTAACTGAAGAACTTAGAGGGAGGGTGAATAGGTTTTAATTGAAGTTCTAGGGTTATTTTTGCAAATTAGCACAATTCAATTTCAATTTCAATCAATATCAAAACACCCAATATACTCAAGGTAATTGAATTCGCAGAAATTAAAATAACTAAAGTTTAGAAAGATCAAACAAAATGGAAGAACGCGTGACACCAATATGTTAACGGAGTTCGGCTATTGACGAGCCTACTCTCTGGGACTCCCGATCTCCCGACTTGGTAATAAGATCGAGCCGTATGCACTAACATAAAATATCCTTTACAATGGCCGAGATCCAGCTCTTTACACATTTAGGATAGAGACTAGACACGTTGAAAATGCACAAAAGTAAGAGAATAACAATAGCTACACAATCTCTCAATTATCACAAATTATTTGACTAATTTAGAGTAGTTAAGCTTGAGATTTTGATAAAATGAAAGCTTGTTTAGAGAGTAACAATGGTGGCTGATGTAGAGTTTGAAAAATAGGACAAGACCAATTAGAAAGAAGAAGAGAATTCCTTAAATACTACAGCAGAAAAAACCTTTTCAAACAGGGGATTCGTCCCGAACCTTTATAACGGTTGATAATCGTTAGAACTGTTAGACTTGAGTGCATAAATTTTGGTCACAAATGCCTAACCGTTATAACTATTGACAATCATTGTATAACAGTTTGATCTGGAAAAATCGCAACAAATTCAGCACATTTCGATGTTGAGAACCGTTATAACGGATATAAACCGTTACATAACGGTTTAGCTGTTCGTCTGATCATCAGTTCTTGAAACAGCCATAACTTCTGATCCGTAGCTCCGATTGAGGTCATTTTCGAAGCGTTGGAAGGTCGCGATAAAACTCTACACTTATTCTGAATACATCACTTGAAATTTCTATTATTTTCCTTCTTCAATTTTGCATTGAAGTCCTTGCACAAATGATAGTAGCTTGTTCTTCATGCTTGAGCTCTTCCTTCACATTTCATTCTTCACTTTCCATGGATTTTCTTATAATTTTCCTATAAAACTCTCAAACAAAGAAATAGTGATAAAATGCAAATTGTTTTGTAAATCGACAAACACAAAGAAATTGTTAGTTACAATAATCTCCCCTTTTATCGATTTGCAAAACCATAATATAAGTTCAATTTATTTGTTTTCTCTCCCTTTTTGGAAATCGAGGAAAATATTTTGTATTTTACATGAATGTGAGCTCCCCTCATTGTATGCACAATTTTATCACAAGCTCCCCCTCAACTTATGCATTATCTTATATTATTTAGACAAATTCAATTTTCTACCCCTAGATGATAAATTTCTTTAAAGCTTTGCCGAAGCATATTTTGGAATTAGGGATTACAAGTATATAAGTTTGTTTGAGTTTCATAAAGGCTCATTTCATTCAATTTACTCTCCCTAAATATGTGGCAATTGATATTGGGGGTATCAACCTACAAATCTCCTAAGTTTGACATTTAGGCACCCAAGCAACTTTTGATTGATTGCTTACCTTCCTAAGGGTGCATTCTAGTGAAATATGACCATGTTGACAACAATAATTACACATGGCACTAGTGAGAGGGTTTTCATTTTTCTTAACAAATCTAGTTTCAAAATCTCTTTTCAAATATTAAGTCTTGTTCTTTGGTTGGTATGTATAGTTAAATTTTGTTTATGTATGTATGAACTATTTGAGTGTTGATGAACAACGTTTGATTTCTCATTGTATTTAACACCCCATTGGACATGATTTTTATCCTTAATCTCGTACCTCCAACCGATTTGTTCTCTATGGTAAACATTGTTGGACCATGGTGGGTTGAAGTACTTAGGGACCGGTTTGGGTTTGGTATAGCTTCTATTGTTGAATTGGTACCTAAAGGCTTATGTTGATACAAGTCTATCTTTTTTGGTATTTTGTGTTTGCCCCTTCGAATATTTTTGTTTCCCTTGTTTTTAGGGCGAGGATTGTTGTTAGATTGTGAAGGTGTTGAATTCTTCTTATACCCTAAACCCAATTTGACATGAGGCTTTTGTCTCTCATACAACTTGCTCAAATCTATTTTAGAGTTGTTTAATGCCTTTAGTGTTTTATTTTCCTTTTTTGAAGTTTGCACCTTTTCTTTTAATAATTTTAACTCTTTAGTTTGTGTTGACAATTCTTTTCTAATTCATTAAATTTTTGTAGCTTTAACTCGCAATCTTTCAATTTTGACTCAAGCTCGCAAATTTTACATTTTATTACAATGAGTATTCTTGTGGCAACAACCATTTACTAACCCCTCAATTGTTTTTTCGATTTCATTTATTGATGATATAGAGGTTTCATTTTTCTTAGAATTTAAATTGGAGTTTAAATATACTTCACTAGCTTGACTAGTGAAAGTAGAGCAAACTATTTCTTCATCTTGCACCACCGATTTGTTCTTTGATTTTGCTATATCACTATAGGAGCACATCGATTCGTCCTCCTCATCCTTTGATGGTGCTTCTCTTTTACTACAATTTACATCAATACATTCAACATTTGTTAGCTTGGTTCTTTTACAGTTGGTATCACAATCATATCAGTTTACAAGGGTATTCCATATTTCAAAAGCGCTATCAAGTTCATCAATTGTTTCAATTATGGACTCATCAACCAAATGGAGTAATGCTTTGATGGCATAGTGATTATCGCTCCTATTTTTTTTGGAACTCTTTGTCAAATTGGTAGTGTCTTTTTGGGAAAATTGGTTATTTGCCACTTCAAAGTTGTGAAATTGGCAAAATGCCACTACAAAGTTCAAAATTGACAAATTGCCATTAAAATTCTGTGGAAATTATTTTTCTGTCATTGCCGTCATATAAAATTCATCTAAAAAACAGAATTTTCTAAATGCCTTAAATACCCCTCTTCTCTCACTGCACCTTTCATCTCCTCCTCTTCTACTTCACCTCTGTTCTTGTTTTCCTCGGTCCCTTATCTCTCGATCCCTAAACCTAGCTCACCCCTCCCTCTGCCACCCTAGCCTCCTAGCCAAGCTTTCTCCGAGAAAATCGCGGAAGCACCACTCTCAAAAACACCAAGATAATAGTCTCCTCATCTCCTCCTCGACACCAGTAGTGCGATCGTTTTCCTTCCTCTCTTCCTCGACAATGGAGAAAACCTGCAGCTCTCTCCATTTCCTTCTTGCATATTGCCTCTCTTCTCCGCCTCCACCTGTCGCCCGCCTCTCCTCCCTCACTATCGTGCCAAAATTTCTTCCCTTTCCTTCTTCATCTTCAAGTCTGATCTGACAGTCTCCTTTTCAATAAAGTTCTACAGCCCCATAAAATCGATCACCACTAAGCAACAATTTTAACACTGTAACTGTCATTAACTGGTTTGGTATCTATATAGCAGAGGGTTCTTTCTTTTTCTCATTCGAATTTTCTCTTTCGATGTGCGAGCATGGGTTTTTGAGTTCGAGTTGATTTTCTCCTGAAATTTGAATTGGCAACAAGATCTAACCTGATTCATATCTGTCAAATTATAAAAAAAACAAGCAAATAAACATGACAGGGGCACTTTAGGTATTAAGAAAATTTTGGATTTTTTAATTTAATTTAAACCAGCATAATGGCAACAAAAGAAATGAATCAAAATTTTAATGGCAATTTGATAATTTTCTGTTTTGGAGTGGCATTTTGCCAATTTGTAAATTTTGGAATGACAAATAACTAATTTCTCCTTTCTTTTTCATAGGTTGGTACATACATGCCAAACCTCAATTGCTTTAAATAAATTTCCATTGATATTCTCCAAAATGAAAAAGTATAACAAGTTTGCCCAAATATTGGAGGTTTCTCTATATGATCTAGAGATGTCATTTTACGAATCTTTACTTGCAACTAAGTAATTCTCAATTAACAAGTTCAACATGCTCTGATACCACTTTGAAGAACCTAGAGGGAGGGTGAATAGGTTTTAATTGAAGTCCTAGAGTTCTTTTTGCAAATTAGCACAATTCAATTTCAATTTCAATCAATATCAAAACACCCAATATACTCAAGGTAATTAAATTCGCAGAAATTAAAATAAATAGAGTTTAGAAAGATCAAACAAAATTGAAGAACGCGTGCACTGATATGTTAACTGAGTTCGGCTATTGACGAGCCTACTCTTCGGGACTTCTGATACTCGACTTGGTAACGAGATCGAGCCGTATGCACTAACACAAAATATCCTTTACAATGGCCGAAATCTAGCTCTTTACACACTTAGGATAGAGACTAGATCCGTTGAAGATGCATAAAAGCAAGAGAATAACAATTGCTACACAATCTCTCAATTATCACAAATTATTTGGCTAATTTAGAGTAGTTGAGCTTGAGATTTTGATCAAATGAAAGCTTGTTTAGAGAGTAATAATGGTGGCTGCTGTAGGGTTTGAAAAATAAGGCAAGACCAATTAGAAAGAAGAAGAGAATTCCTTAAATACTGCAGCAGAAAAAACCTTTCCAAATAGGAGATTCGTCCCGAACCGTTATAATAATTGTTATAACCGTTAGACTTGAGTGCAGAAATTTTGGTCACAAATGCCTAACCGTTATAACTGTTGACAACCGTTATATAACTATTTGATCTGGAAAAATCGCAGCAAATGACTGACCTGAAAAAATATAAACATTCACTACCAAATTAAAATAAAGTTTATTTTTGTAAAAAATATAAACGTTCACTACAAATTTGGTAGTTTTTGTAACAACTTCAGTTGTGATCGTCGAGACCGTAATTAAGTTTTTTTTATCGTTTCAAGTCATTGAGCTGTAGATATCCGAGTCTACTTCCACGGCATCGAGTCTGATTTGTGATCGGAGGAATGTGCATATCAAATTTGGCTCCATTTTCAACTTATGTCTTAGTAATTTTTATCATGAGTTTGCGTCAGACTCAATTTTGAATCGCTCGTTTCTCCGATTGCAAATCAGACTCGACACGACAGAAGTAGACTCAGATATCTACAGCTTCGATGACTTGCGACGATAAAAAAACTTAATTACAATCCCAACGAGCGTGCCTGAAGTTTGTAGAAAAAAATGCTAATCATACTTAATATTTTTTGTAGCAACTTCAGTTGCGCTCGTCGGGATCGTAATTAGTTTTTTTTATCGTCGCAAGGCATCGAGTTGTAGATATTCGAGTCTTCTTCCATTTTGTCGAGTCTGATTTGCGGTCGGAGGAATGTGCATCTAAAATTAAGCTCTATATTCAACTTATGTCTTAATTAGTAATTTTTTATCATGAGTTTGCGTCGGAATCAATTCTGGGTTGCTCGTTTCTCCGATTGCAAATCCAACTCGACGCGGTGGAAGTAGACTCGAATATCCACAGCTCGGTGGCTTGCGACAATAAAACAAATTTAATTACGATCCCGACGAGCGTTGTCGAAGTTGTTATGAAGAATTACCTAAATATAATGTAATTCATGAATTAAATTAATAATATTTTTATTAATAAAAAAACCGTGGGATTGCCAAAAAAAATATCTATAGGCCGGTGTTGTGAACACCGACCTATAGGGTTTGCGAAGAAAAATTATTGGCCGGTTTTGTTAATGGCCTATTCTATTTTTTTTAGTTTTTTCATCAATCTTTCTTTTTATTTATAATTTATTTATTATATTTCTAATATTAAAAAAAATCGGTATTTGATGTACTGGAATATTACTGACACTCATTATGCTCAAATCAAATGACAACAATGAAAATTTACAAATCAAATAAAAATAAGTTATACCTCGAAACTGCAACCAATTATACCTTTTCAGTTTTCACACTTCTTCGTGTCAGTTAAATTAAGATTTCTGCAAATGTCGTGAATTATGAAAAGTTTGTTTTCTCCTTTTGTACTGTGATTCACCTTTTGCATTGTGATTTATTGAACAATCTTAAAGTGAAAACTAGATTCTTACGATTCTTATCTGTCTACAAATCAAATACACGGATTTTTCATTTGTAGAAATAATTAATAATGAAATAGAAAATGGTCTAATAGCTCAAGTAATAGTTAACTATATAGAATGATTTCAATAAAATTATGAATTCAAACAGTCATGAGCACAAAAATTTGAATTCTATTACAAGATATTTTAAATATAATAAATGCTGATGGTATCAAAAATACCTTTATACTAAAAAATTAGTTATGAAATATAGTACCCAGGAAATTTCCTATATTCATCAAACATGGGGTTTCTGTTGTATAAAAGCCATATTTCAGAAATCAGAAAGTATAATGCGGTAACCCGCTGTACGATTAGCTACACAGACGAAACCTCCCAAAAACTTGTGCAACTTTTTCAAATTCTGTGTAGCACATTGTTTAACTTCTTTAAATTTTGCACAATAAATGAACCAAGCAGTTCAAAGCTGGCACGCAGTTCTCTTCTCTGCCCCTGTTCTCTCTCTTTCCTCCTTTCTCTCTCTATATAATACTCTCTTAACTGAGTTTTGTTCAATCAAATTTAATACTTCCTCTTTCAGCAATGGCATCTCCATCCATTTCTCTGTTTATCTTACTCTCATCCTTGCTACTCTCCCCTTGTGCTCTCTCCATTGCCACCTCCCAAGGAACACATGGATCGAATCATGACATGTCGGCGGCTTCATTCATCCCTTCCGACGGTTTCCTCACCACCCTCCGCTCCACTCTCGGTGAGATTCAAAAGGTAGTACAAGTAGAATTGTAGAACACATCATTTTCAAAGAAAATCATAATGTGCGTTAGTGCATATATAGGATCCATTAACCATTTTATTTTGCTAACTAACTAAATGCATCATACACAGATAGTATCGATAGTATCGGGCTTCTCTGATGCACTAGGCGGCGGGCTCCGCATGTCATCGGCAGTGTCAGACTGTCTCGACCTCCTCGACCTATCGTCAGATGAGCTGTCATTGTCCCTTTCTTCCTCTCAGGCAACCACAACCAGTATCTCTGGTACTGGCAACCCCCGCTCTGATCTAAGTTCATGGCTAAGTGCCGCATTGAGCAACCAAGACACTTGCAAAGAAGGCCTTGATGCCACCGACTCGTTGCTCGGTTCGCTGATTTCAACTGGGCTTGATACTGTCACTTCACTTGTGGCCGAGAGTCTCTCTGAAGTTGCTTCCGCCACTGAATCGGGTGGTGGAAAGGGCGGTAGGAAGCTTGTTGAAGAGTTTCCGACATGGATCAAGTCGAAAGAGAGAAAGTTGTTGCAAAATGCACCCCAGGGCATTGTCGCTGATGTTGTCGTTGCGCAGGACGGGACCGGGAATTACACAAAGGTACAGAACAGTCACAACAAAACTAATTTCAGAGCTTAAACAAGAGAAAAATGTAAGCTGGTAAATACAATCTGATTACAATTATCAGAGAAAATTACTAGCTCTATTTACTGTTAGTGTTCCTAGTAATTATTATTTTTTCATTATTATTGACATAATACAACATGACAGATAAAGGAGGCGCTGAATGTGGCCCCCGAAATGAGCGAGAAGCGGTATGTGATATATATAAAGAAAGGAGTGTACAATGAAACCGTCGAGGTGAAGAAGAAGAAGTGGAATGTGATGTTCGTGGGGGACGGAATGGGCGTCACCGTCATCTCCGGCAACCGGAATTTCATCGACGGATGGACCACCTTCAGGAGCGCCACACTCGGTTAGTGTTTCTGTTTTATTTAATTTAATTTTTTAATAAATTGCTATCTATTTTAGTTCATCAATATATTCCTTGAATTAATTTGTGTTTAACTTAAATTAGTTGCTGAATTTATTTCATTGGTTCTAAGTTGAACGAGATTGTACATTGAAGGCGTTTAAATTAATTGATGTGCTCCCTAACTTCAGCCAAAATTGCTAATTGTTGACAAACATATCTAGGACATTTTCTATAACAATAACATACCTAAAATTTGAGTATACAAATTTATTATACAAAAGAACATTTCCATTTGGTCTATTTCATTAAATTAGACAAAGGACCCAATGATAAAAGATCCACAGTATCTTTTTCTGTAAACCATGGTTTTCAGATCTCAGTTTTTAATTTGTTGGTTAGTAGTTAAATACTTAAGTTCGTTACCAATTAAATTGTGCCATTAAATGCTATATCCTTTTGTACCTATCAACGCAATTACGTAATTAAATAGACATGTAGTCATATACGTAGATGTTGAGACTTGATATTAGTGGGGTTTTAAGCCAGACAGAGCTTTATCTTAGCAGATTGTGTTGCGTTGGCTAACTGTGTCGACTTATTAGAAAATAAATAAGTAAAAAGAGCGGTGGAATTAGTATGAGCAATAAATGATTTGCAACAGATAATATTAAATATAGATGGCAATTGACATCAGAGCATTGCAGCATTTGCATTTTACAATTTTTAATTTATCCCAAGTACATTTCAAGTTATGCAGTGATCAATCTTGCTTTGATCGTATTAAATGTTAGAGATTACTTGTATTAATTGCAAACCTAGCACGTCGGTGGCAACAAATTCCTTCCCTAAATAGTAAGCAATGTTGGGGACCAGAGTATCATAGTTTTTAAGAAAGAGCAGTAAAATGCATTTGCTTCAAACACCTTTTTGATATATTCATAGTTTAATGCAAAGTTTCACGTGAGAGATGCAGCCTACACTCCTACAGCATAGATGTCAGTATCTTGTGATACGCTATGCGTATCTTTCGGTTCGATACGAGTCAAATGATGAGAGATATGTATTTTACGGTTCGATACGAATAGTGAAATTTAAGGATGCGTCACAATTTTCCAAGATAAATATCTTAATATGGGTGGTTATGCCTGACCTGGGGTATCGATCCGAGGCTGTCGCACACAACGACAAACTCCTCGTTTCGCGATCAAAATAGGCCTTATATCGGCATGAGGTTCGGAGGCAGCGTGTGCAGCAGCTCACCACTCGCCGCTCACGGCCTCAATCGACGACAATACACTTGTGCCAGTCGTGCCTCACTGCCCGGAGGGCCATTGTCCGCATCGGGCCAAAGCTGAAAGGCAGCTGCACCGAGTGTGGATGGGCTTCTAACGCCCATGAGGCAGGCGTGAAGGAATATATATCGATATCAAGTAAAATTTATCAATATATTTAAAATTACGATGGTTTCTTTAGTTATGTAGATTTTTGTTAGATACTAAAAACTATAATTATTTTGTTATTTGAAAATAGCTTAGCGTATCTTAACGACATGATACGATACACGATAAACGATACACGATACGATACAAAATCCAGCGATACACGATACATTTTACGATTCAACAACTGTGGCCTACATGGTTACAGGGCTCATCGTCTATTGTATCGGTGATTCTCAAATAGGCAGATGAGATCCCAATCGTTCAATTTTGACAGTTGTTCTTAGTAATAATTGGTTTTTTAGTTCTTGTACGTAGAGATTTGATAAAACCTGGATGCGTCCGACCCGACCGGAAAATCTGAGGTCGCAATTCAAGTCGATCCGACCCAAGGGCAAACCGGTACGGACTCGTCCAAAAAAAATCGAGAAAAAAGACGGATAGCGGTCAACATTGTTGGAAAAATCCTGTGTTAAACTCGTCTCGAGAAAGACTCGACCCGACCCTTCTCGACTTGTCTAACTCGTCATTAACCCGCAATAAACCTGACATTAACCCATGCATGATCCATGCGAACCCGCCCAAATTCGTGCAAACCCATTTAAACCCGTGCAAACAGTCCAAACCCGTGCAAAACCCGTGCAAAACCATGGAAAACCCATGCAAACCTGGGAATAACACGGGAATAAACCATTAAATTCAAAAAAATAAAAAATATTCGGTCAACCACCCGAGCTCGTCCTGAATCGGCACGAACCTGTCGGGTTGCTAACCCATGGATCCGTCCAACTCGTGATTCAGCTAACCCATTGACCCGACAGATTTAGCTCGACTCGTCCCAACTAGTCTCGTTTCCAAATGGGTACTTGTACCAGATCAATCATGGATACTTATTATTATTAGAGGTACGCTCGCGCTCTGCGAGAAAAAATTAAATTTAAAATTTTTGTATTACAATAACAAAATTATAATAAATCGTTTAAATAATAAAAAAATAAAAAATCAACAACAAAAAAAGCACGCTACAGCGAAGATCATATTTATAACCACTGTAACAATTATGTTCAATCTTTATATATATAAAATTACTTTGTCGATCACAATAACAATAACAATAATAATAGCACTAAATTATTATTATTATTATTATTATCATAATAATTATTATTACTGTTATTTTTTAAAAAGATTATTATTATTATTATTACTAGACGTAATTAGTATTTTATTGTTGTTATAATTTTATAATACGTACTAGGGATATGCCATAAGCCCTTGGCCCTCAGCTCGGCCCCTGTAAAGCCCCTGTCAGACCCGGCCCTTATCCGGCCCTTAGTAAGATTTTGAAAGAGTTGGGCCTTAGAAGGGTCGGGCTTTATTCAAAAAATACAAGACCCTATTTACCCGGCCCTTTCAAGCTCCGACCCCGTCCAGCCCTGATCCGGCCCTCTGCAATCCTAATTCACGCAAGTCCCTCAGACCCTTATCAACTTTTTCACAATTAAAAAAATTAAAAAAAGAGACCAAAGCCCTTATTACCCGGTCCTGATCCGGCCCTCTGCAATCTCGAGGGCCTGATAAGGGCCGGGCCTTAGAGGGGCCGGACCTATTTCCTTAGAACAAAGCCTTTATTACTCGGTCCCTATTAAGTCCTCTTTAGACCTGGCCCTTACTCGACCCTTTCGTATGCCCTTTAGGCCCGGCCCTTGTAAAGCCCAGCCCGGCTCTTTAGACTTTTCCTAATACGTACTCACCGGTATAATTTTCATCATCATATATAATTATGTAAGTTTGATTTTAGGAAATCAGTTGTTCAGATGTCCAATTTTAAATCCAAATTTAAACAGAGAAATACTATAATGAACAATCTTGGAGACAACTGCAAACAATCCACAGCAACTACGGTATCATTAGGATTCAGGAACATTAAAGAACAGTATCAAACTATCAATGTACTCTTGATGATCTTCTTCTCTCCCTGGGAACTCAAAAATGACATTAGTTATTAAATGAAGCGACAAAAGTTCGCAAGGAACCACAGTATAAAACTGAGTCTTGTCAGGATTTTACTGTACCTCGTAGGGACCACATTTGGTACCAGTGTATGGTCTCATCTCGTCCTCTCCTTGATTCGATGGTGCACAGAATCTTTACTTTTTACTGTACCCTTATTTTTCAATCCTCTCCAATCCGATGGTACACAGAATCTTTACTTTTTACTGTCACAATCCATAAAAAGATAGAAGCGCACAGAATTTTGGAACTTTTTTTGTTTCAGTTCAATGTGCATATTCTGTCCGTGAATGCACCAGTTGTTCGACATGACATGCTCCAAGTACCGAAATTAGTATCATAAAATTTACAAGTTGAATGAAGCCATTTAACCTGATCAGCTCCTATGTAACGCCTTGTCTTTTTTGTTAAACTAGTGCATGTTCATATTTGTGCACAGAAAAAAGATGGAAAGCAATTAATGTAGCATAAAATTTTGTGAATCAAACAATTACATGGAGAAAAATATGCACAGAGCTAAACAGGGATTATTTTTTTCGCATTAGGCGGCTTAACACACTTTATAAATCAAACAAAAAGTGTGCTTTAATTTTTAATCCTGCAATTTCTAAAAAGCGAGAACGTTATAACAGAATAAATAAGGTAATGTATTTGGTTAATTGGGTGAGAGATCATGAAACAAAATCCTCTGAGAGTTTTTTCTTCTCTGGAGGAGAAGTTTTGGTCTGATCCGTCGGATTAAGAATGAATGATCCTCATTAATTATATAAAAATCCCTCTAAATTATATCGTTGACGATTGAGCGTTGATCTTTAATCGGACGATTCAGATTATCTTCTCTCTACGAAGCAAAAAGAATACGATTTTGAGAGATCATAGGTTTGAAATTCGCTTTGAGAGTCCTTTATAGAAATCAAATTTTGTGTGTCTTTACTTATTTTATCTCAAAAGAACAATTCTCATGTTAATTCATAGATAATTTTATTTTTTGGTAGCAACCTAGATAATAGCCAACTAACAAAGCACCATTTTCTTTTCTACTTGTTATCAGTTATTACACAATAAGGAAAATAAATCTACTGCAATTATGAAATTTTCACTAACCCAATGTTACTAATTTCTACATGCAGCCGTTGTTGGCAAGGGCTTCATAGCGCGGGACCTGACCGTAGAAAACACAGCAGGACCGTCGAAGCACCAAGCAGTGGCCTTGCGGTCCGACTCTGATCTCTCTGTTTTCTACAGATGTAGCTTCGAGGGGTACCAAGACACACTCTACGCACATGCGCTCCGCCAGTTCTACCGTGACTGTAAAATTAGTGGTACTGTTGAT
This sequence comes from Eleocharis quinqueflora, assembly GCA_964058865.1. NCBI lineage: Eukaryota > Viridiplantae > Streptophyta > Magnoliopsida > Poales > Cyperaceae > Eleocharis > Eleocharis quinqueflora. The sequence goes on from CAXKVX010001557.1 coordinate 84,332, forward strand.
TTTGTATTCGGGAATGCTGCTGCAGTCTTCCAAAATTGTCAGTTTCTCGCACGAAAGCCACTTCCCGATCAGAAAAACTCTGTTACTGCTCAGGGAAGGAAGGATCCAAATCAAAATACTGGCTTTTGCTTCCAGTTTTGCAACATAACTGCCGATGCAGACCTTACTGCGTCGATGAATGCTTCAGCAGTTAACCAGACGTACACATACCTTGGTCGACCGTGGAAGGAATATTCGCGAACGATAATTATGCAGTCGTACATCGGCAATGTGGTTAGGCCAGAAGGTTGGCTCGAATGGAACGGTGATTTTGGGCTTGATACATTATTTTATGGTGAGTTTATGAACTCTGGACCTGGTTCAGGTCTTGCCAGTAGAGTCAAGTGGCCTGGGTACCATGCTATGAACAACACCGGTCAGGTTGCCAATTTTACTGTTGCACAATTTATTGATGGTAACTTGTGGTTGCCAAATACTGGGGTGACATATACTGCTGGTTTGACCATGTAGTTGAGAGATACATATTATATATAGAGTAAGATATTAGGGGCTTGATTTGGTACATATATAGAATTTTTATTCCAATTAGTTACTGGTCTGAGAGTAGAGCTCATGTTTTGTCTGTTGCTCTTTTATGTGTTGCTTTGTATTTCTTTCAATTGTATGCATTCAAACTGTGATATATATATGTTATATTTATCAGATGAGTACTTGGGAGGAGATCAACCAATCTAATTGTTTTAAATTTTGATATGAACATGAAACTAAACAGTCAGAGATCACATACTAAGAAAAAAGTAAAAACAAAAGGCTTAACTAAAAAGATGCTTTTACCTTCAAAAAAAAACTAAAAAGATGCTTTACAATTAGTATGGGCTTTCCTTGATTGTGAATTAGGAAACATTTCTTTGATCGTGAAACCATTTCATCTTACACTCATGAAATGAGAATAGGTACTGGTTGTACCGCCAGATATCGGTTCCAGATGAACTGGAGTTCTAAATTTGGAGGCACGAATCTTGTCGCAATGCAGCAATGATCCAACAGTAAAGCACGAATCTTGACAAAGTTACTGTTTGCAATTCATAATGGATTTGTCATTGGTCAAACTTTTTTAATTTTAGGGTTGCAACTTCAATAGATTAATTTATCCTTTTAAGGTTACCCCCAAGAAATATAAGAAATTTATTCACTGACTTGTATAACGCGAGGAATAAGAATTTAGTGGGAGTCTTTATGAGAAAATGACAAAAAGAAAAAAAAAAAGGTTACATAAATTAATTCATTTACCGATGCAAGTAAATAAGGCGCGAAATATGGATTCAGTTGGCAGGTCGAACATGTGGAATTTAATACTATTTTAATATAACAATAAAGCAATTTTGTCATCATTTCCATTAGCTATTATTAGTAAATTTGACTAAGTCTTAAAAAGAATTAGACAGTCTTGTCAATTTTTTAACTAAAGAAAAAGTTGATATACATGAAACGAATTCTCCCGCTAGCATCTAAATAATTTAAGTAGAAGTAATTTAAATGTGCAATGCGTATATATTATTCAAAGTATCACTAACAGTACCTCTGTAAAAAAATCTTTTATATGTGTTTAATCATTTTATTAGGCAAGTAGACTGAAGCTTGCAATTGGCTCTTAAATTCGTATTTGTTCCAATGAACATATACTATTCTATTTGTAAATTATTTTCGAAGATACAAAATTACTATTTCATTAGTCATTATGATGCGCAACCCTTACTAGCTGGTTGCATGTCGGACCCGCTACATTATTAGCTACACAGAGACGGAACCTTACAAAATTCGAATGTCAAACTACCTTCAATTTAGTTACATAAATAGCAAACCGTTAAACTTTTGAATGGAGAAGCTGCCACGCTTCTATTCTCCCGCTGCCTCGCCAGGTTCTCCGTTCTTCTCTCCTTCCCCTCTATCCCTATATAACACGACCGTTGATTCACTCTTACATATCAAAATCATATCTCCAGCCATGGCCTCTCTATCAAATAGTATTTCTCTGTTAATTATCCTTTTGATCATTACCCCTGGTATAAGTCCCTCCTTTGCCCACACCCCACCATCCTACGGTGCAGGATCAGGATCAGAAACAGTGCCCCCAGCAGGAACAGGGACAGTGCCTCCATCGGGATCGGGAACGTCACCCCCAGCGGGAGCAGGAACAGTGCCTCCATCAGGATCAGGAACGGCACCACCAGCTAGAGCAGGAACCGTGCCTCCATCGGGATCGGGAACGACACCTCCAACAGGAGCGGGAACTGTGCTTCCATCAGGATCAGGAACGGTGCCTCCATCAGGATCGGGAATGGCACCTCCAACGGGAGCAGGAACCGTGCCTTCATCGGGATCAGGAACAACACCCCCAGCAGGAGCAGGAACTGTGCCTCCATCAGGATCGGGAACGGCGCCCCCAGTTGGGGCAGGAACTGTGCCTCCATCGGGATCGGGAACAACGCCCCCAGTTGGAGCAGGAACCGTGCCTCCATCGGGATCAGGAATGACGCCTCCATCGGGAATAGCGCCCCCAATTGGAGCAGGAACCGTGCCTCCATCCGGATCAGGAACAGTGCCCCCAGCGGGATTAGGAGCGGTGCCCGGAGTGGGAGCAGCACTGCCCGGATTGGGAGCAGTGCTGCCTGGACTGGGAGTGGCGGTGCCTGGATTGGGAGCGCCGTTGCCTGGATTGGGAGCAGTGGTGCCTGGACTGGGAGCCGCGGTGCCCGGACAGGGAGCGGGAGTGGTGCCCGGATATGGAGCTGGAACAGGATTCGTTCCCTCAGGCAGCTTCGTCACTACCATCCAAACTGCAATGCAAGAGATCCAAAAGGTACATTACATTTCTGTCATTATAACGATTTTTATAATTTAAGTAATGATTAAAATTATTTGAGTGCATGCATTTTAATGTAATTTTGTTATATTATAATGTGTTATGGATAGATGATTCCAATAGTGTCGAAATTCAACACTGCATTTGGAGGCAACCTTCGCGTATCATCAGCTGTTCGGGACTGTCTAGACCTCTTCGACCTCTCTTCTGATGAGTTGTCATGGTCCACCATTTCGTGTAACTCCTCTACGTACGGTCAAGCTGGGGCCCTGAACCGTCAATTCGATCTCCAGACATGGTTGAGTGCAGCGTTGAGCAACCAAGTCACGTGCAAAGAAAGTTTGACTGCCTCGGGCTCGATACTCGGCTCGATGATGTCTACCGGGCTTGAAGCTGTCACCACTTACATGTCACAGTGTCTCTCAATGGTGAGCAAGGCTGCTGGTACCACTGCCGGGATCAGCGGTAGGAAGCTTGTTCAGGGGTTCCCGGAATGGACTGAGTCAAAGGATAGGAAGCTGCTACAAGCCGCATCAAAGGGCGTAACACCTGATGCCGTAGTGGCACAAGACGGGAGTGGCAAGTACAAAACGGTGAGGTTAACTTAGCAAAGAAACTATCTTAATAGGAAAAACAAATGAAATTACCTATGCAATAAGGTAAACTTGTATGATACAAGGTAGATATTGTAAAACAATTAAATTGAGATTTTTTAGGCGACCCTTTTAATTATGATTTAATTAGTAAAAAGTTGCATATAACCGAATTTTGAGAACCCAAAATTGGAAAAACCATACACAGTTGGAATAAAGTGGCATCATTTCTCAATTTATGGAAATCTAAAAGAAAAATGCCAAAATGTGAAAAAATAAAATAAAATGCATGATTAATTCAAATAATGGTTCATTACCTTTTTCTTTTTATTGTGATCAATGATGACTATTTGGATATTGGAAAATGTACAGATCACAGATGCAATCAATGCGGCTCCCGACTCGAGCACGAAGAAGTTCGTGATCTATGTTAAGAAGGGTGTGTACAAGGAGTATGTGGAGGTGCCGAAGAAGAAGTGGAACATCATGTTGATCGGCGATGGGATGGGCGTTACCATCATCACCGGTAATAGAAATGTTGTTGACGGGTGGACCACCTACAGGAGTGCGACAGTCGGTTAGTGTATCACTCTTTCTATTTTACAAGAATTGTACTGCGTTTATGAATTGTTTGCTAACCAAATTTCCACATGCAGCCGTTAATGGCAGGAGTTTCATTGCTCGGGACTTGACGGTACAAAACACAGCTGGGCCAGCAAAACACCAAGCGGTGGCCCTCAGGTCCGACTCCGACCTGTCAGTCTTCTACAGGTGTGGTTTTGAGGGATATCAAGATACTCTCTACGCACATGCTCTACGTCAATTTTACCGTGAATGCAAAATCACTGGGACGATCGATTTTATCTTTGGCGATGCGGCTGCTGTTTTCCAAGACTGTCAGCTTCTCGCAAGACAAGCTCTTCCTAATCAGCAAAACATCTTCACCGCTCACGGACGGAAAGACCCAAACCAAAACACCGGTTTCTCGTTCCAGTTCTGTAAGATAGATGCCGACACTGATCTAGCCAAGGCCCCCAACCCGACCCCCACATACCTCGGTCGACCATGGAAGGAATATGCACGAACCATTGTTATGCAATCGTACATCGGCAAAGTCATTCAGCCACAAGGATGGCTCGAATGGAACGGAAATATAGGACTCAACACACTATACTATGCCGAATTCAACAATACCGGACCCGGTGCAGCAGTTGCCAATAGGGTCAAGTGGCCCGGTTACCATGTTCTGACAAGACCTCATCAGGCTACCAATTTTACCGTTGGGCATTTTATCAACGGTAACATTTGGCTTCCTAAGACAGGCGTGGCATTTACTTCTGGTTTCCGAACATTCAGAAACTGAATAGGGTTTGATTTGGGACTTAGACTGAAACCGAAAATTCGAGAGATTTCAGTCTGAGTGTATAACACAATGTTCCATCGAATCAATGGCGGTTTTTTTTGTTTTTTTTTTTCATTTTTGTTGATTAAGGGAAGAAGGTTCACTAGTCTCAAATACATATTAATTTGTGACAATGGAGACTTGAACTTACTACCACTTAATGAGACTGCTATCTCACCATGTGATTAATTACTAGCTTATTTGTAATTAATGTAACTACAAGAACTAATTTTGTCATAACAGAGAGCAGTATATAGCTTTGAGTGAAGTTTCATTTTTATTTATTGGTTTACATTTGAAAGAAATTTTCATTCTCTGGTGACGTGTCGGCTGTAGCTTCTCTGTAATGTAAGCAATGGATGAGAATTAATTTGAAATATAATTTCATTAAACAGTATTTCTAGCGTACATCTAATTTCTAAATTTTATAGTCCATTCAAATTATATGGTATATTTTGTAAGAAATGTTATTTTAATCAGAAAATTACATTGTAGAGATGTTTGTAGAAATATAACATTTGAGTCAATTTGAAAAATATTTAACCATTCAATTTGACAAGCAGCACACTCCACAGACAAGGAACTCAACACCCCTACGTACACAATGGCACAAGCCGCCACGGCAGCCGATCCAACAACAGGTCGCTGGACTCATCCGCGGCCCAGAGCTCAAAAGCGCATCTCGGAGACACAGCTACGAGCATCCGATCCAAGCCACAGCAAGCGCTAGTGATAGCACGACCATCGCGCGGTCTCGCACCTCAAGCAAGAGGTTCTAGGGTCAACGAACCATTGCCACCACGGCGAAGCACGAGGGAATTGCGCACAAAGAAGCCCTACCCGGGTATGATTGCGACACCGACACGAAAACGATCCAAGGGCAATTCAAATCGCTGCCAAAGGAAATCAAGAAGGCTCTGGCAGCGGCTAATCTAACACAGTTACTAGATGAGGCCCACCTCCAAGCAAACCCTCTTGATGAACAATTAGACAAGAGGGTGAGGGAATTATGTCAATCCAGCGACATCCCGGTACAGCCTGTGAACAAGGGGAAATCGCCGAAGCCCTTCTCCATCGACGAATTCTTGATTCCTGACCCACATGCACTAGGAAGAGCTTTCACTGTCAAGGACTTATTTCCTTTCTCAGACCCAGACGATGACGATGAGGAGATCGACCATACAACAGCAAGACCAACGATGCCCCCGATGATAAACATGGCAGCAGAGGCATCCGACGTTCGGGACGATCCTGAGTTAGACATGGTTGACTACGAACCGTCACCAATCTAACAAAAGAGTTGCTCGGAACAATAGGAGTCACTTTCTTGTGCTTGCGTTTTTTTGTTACACATCAATGTTAGGTACATTAAATATTATTTCTTGGAATGTTCGGGGGATATGTGATGCACGCAAATGTAGGGTGGTTAAAAACTTCATTAGGAATTCGGGTTGTAATATTATGTGTCTACAAGAGACGAAATGGGCTAGCCATTCACCTTTCCAACTTCGACATATTTGTAATGCAAATTTTGTCAATGCAAGCTTTCTTGATTCGGTTGGAGCGTCCGGTGGAATGGTGTTGACATGGAATCAAACTTTTACAGAAACACTTTCATTCACGCTTTCTTACACAATCACATCAATCCTGATAACAAACACCAGGTCTGCATTCATGATTACTAACGTCTACGGTCCAATAAATGAAACTAACAAGTACGCGTTTTTTGACGAACTACGACACATCAGATCCAGGAATGACCTACCTTGGATAGTACTCGGGGATTTCAACGTCTTACGTCATCTTAACAAAACGACAAGGGGTGCAAGATCCAACTCGATTATGTTGGCTTTCAACTCCCTTATTAACGAACTAGCATTATCTGAAGTTTCACTCTCAGGGCGCAAGTTCACGTACTCAAACAAACGTCCAAACCCGACCTTCTCAAAGCTAGATCACGCTTTCTTATTGTCTCACTGGTCGCTGCCACCGCTACACGATCTTTACCCTCACTTAACAGACTTGCCCAACCCGGCATCAGACCATGCCTCATTGAAGCTATCTTTCCGGCCATATGCGAGACCTAGGACCAAGCCATTTCTTTCTGAACGATTCTGGCTACGCATCCCTGAAACAGAAATTGTAATTCGAAATGCTTGGGAATCATGCCGTCAGTCGACCAACTCGTCTAAATCATTTATGGTGCGTATGGCCTCAGTCAGACATTCAATCAGGAAATGGGCGAAAACAAGATTCGCAGGCCAAGCCTCTGCCATTAAGTGCTCGAAATGGGTAGTCCAGCTGCTGGATAGAAGCGAGGAACACAGGGCCTTGAATGGTATCGAAAGCCAACTCCGAATCCACCTTCGTGAACAATTATATCGTTTGTCACAATACGTCGAGGAAAGATAGCAGCAGCGATCTTCTGCTAAATGGCTAAGCAATGGAGATAACAATACTGCTTATTTTCATGCATTAGCCTCAAACAGAAGAAAGTCAAACTACATACCAATGCTCCACGTGAACGACAACGACAACGACGAACACACACTGACACAGCATGACGAGATTCTAGAGGCAGCAACAGCCGCCTTCCGCAACCTCATGGGCACCCTACCTCCCGATTCCTAGGCTATTCATCTCGAAGACATAGTCACGCCACTACCCTCTCTCTTAGAGCTAGATGCCCCATTCAGCGAGGAAGAGATCAGACATGTCGTGTTTGCATTGGCCAAGGGGAAGTCCTGCGGCCCGGATAGGTTTCCGTCAGAATTCTTCCAGTAATACTGGCACATCGTCGGGAAAGACCTTATACAGCTATGCAACGAATTCTACTCTAATCGAGTTGATTTATGGCGAATCAACAAAGCCAACATAACTCTGATCCCAAAGAAAGAGGGCGCATCCCGATTACGAGACTTTCGACCCATTAGTGTAATATCTAGTGTCCCAAAAATTCTATCCAAGATCCTAGCGCTTCGACTGCATCGTCATCTACCACAACTCGTCACTGCAGAACAAACTGCATTCATCAAGGGGAGACAGATCACCGACACCTTTGAGCTTGCACGACAGAACCTCTCGTTCCTTCATGCGATGAAGATTCCATCGGTCCTGCTCAAAATTGATTTTCAGAAAGCCTTCGATAGTGTCTCGTGGAGTTTCTTGTTACGTGTCCTAAGGGCACGCCACTTCCCGCATAGATGGATATCCTGGATCCACAATCTGTTGATCTCGTCCTCCTCAATCAAGATCAACGACACACATGGAACGACATTCTTTTACCGAAGAGGGTTACGACAAGGGGACCTTCTCTCTCCAATGTTATTCATCATAGCTACGGACGCCTTACAAGGAATATGCGCACGATTACGGTCATTACCTACACAAATCCCTAAAGCTCCAACAAAAGTCTTACAATTCGCAGACGACACGATTATATTCACCACTGCACACCCAACAAACTTGACACTGCTAATGTCATGTTTGGATGAATTCGCAACAGTATCGGGTTTACACATCAATCGATTCAAAAGTGGATTTGTGCCGATCTCACTTCCTGAAAGACATATCCCCACCGTCCAGGCGATACTGCGTTGTTCCCCTCTAACTCTACCCATAACATACCTGGGCCTACCACTGACGATCAAACGACCACCATGCGCATCGTTTCTCTCCATGATTCAAAGAGTACAACGAAAACTTGAGGGTTGGCAAAGTCAAACACTGTCAATGGCTGGTTGTGCCGTGCTCATTAAGGCGATATTATCTGCCATTCCGATTTACTTCATGCAGGTCTTCCTCCTACCCAAATGGGTCATCGCACACTTACAGAGCCTAATTCGGCGATTCTTTTGGAGAGGTACGAACTCATCATTTTCCAGCGGCCACTGCCTGCTACCATGGAAGATAATATGCTTGCCAAAGGAAAATGGTGGAGCCGGCATCCTCGAACTTTAAAGTTTGTCCGTTTTGTTAGTCACACAAGACCCCTTTCAAATAAATAGACCTCATCCAAATATTTGTCAAGGTAGGTAATCATTTACCAATCATAAACTTTTAAGTAAAACTTAACCTTATGACTCTTGTCGTTTTCATTAAGAAAAAATAATTCAACTTCTCAATAAAACTCTCTTTCCCAAAACCCAAGCCTAAATCTTGGTGATTTGTTAAGAAAACTCATTTTATTGGACAACAAGAATGAATGAGTTATTTCCACATAATGAGCAAAAGATGTGCCTCACACAACTCCACTCATTTTTGGCTTAATAACTAATCCATACAAGTTCCACGATTTCTAGTAATAAGAGTCACACTCATGCTTATCTCCGACTACTAGCTTAAAGTGGATAAAATGAGAAGGAAAGATACTCTTACATTTTTCATGGACATAGTGAAAATATGACTGATAATTTTGGTAGGGCATGTATTCATCCAAACAATACTTAGCCTAACAATACAAATTATCTAACATATTCATAAAATAAATAAGCTGCGTGGGTTGTATGGCTCCCGCTTGCATTCTTGTAGCTTCATCAATCATCTTCAGAAGGAACACATCTAAGCTATTAAAACCCACCCAATTTTCAATTTACTTTTGAAGCTATTCTAAAGCAAAATGAAAAGTACATCTAAAATAACCCTAATTTAAAATCCTATGTGGTATGCAAGCCAAGAATGAATTAATACATGAATGACAACCTAACATCATTGCCATAATTTAATTATTACAATTAATTAATAATGGCACCTTAGGCCGCAATTACACACATTCATACACATCATTCATTAAAACACACAAGGCATTGGAAAACTTGAGCCATACAAACCCACAATCCTCTTGCAAAACAGGGTTAGTATACAAGTATAATCTCACTGCACTATTCAATCTTGTTTAGTTATGTCCATATCTCTCAAGTTATTATTCCATCTAAATTATTTTAAATCCCAAAAATAATCTCAATAGAATAAACATTTATCAATTAAATGTCATTCCCTATGACTTTTAAGTTATTCCCACATGGCGAGCAAAGAGAAGTGCCTCACACAACTCTCACTCACTTATGGCCTAATAACAAAACAAGTCATGCTTGATTTCCCTTTTAGAAAGTCAATTATTCAATAGAACAAACATTTATCATTTAAATGTTATTCTATATGATTCATTTAAGAATCTCCAATATTCTCTAATGACTTTTAGAAAACATAAATTGACTTGTTTGTTCTTAATCATCATTATTGTTAATTGAAATTTTAAATTTTAATTCTATCACTTTCAATCATACTTGGATGAGTCCTAACACAATTTTTTTTTTTTACAAAACAAATCATTGTGCAACAATAAATTTCACAAAAATGAAATTTCAGAAACTGTCTCCAGTTTCAACCTGCTGCACACCAGTCAGTGTTTTCTATGTCAAAATATGTGTCTTTCGAATTAAAATTCAAGCCATACATTTCTGAAAACTAGATTTAAGTACCTTTCTATATGTACAAAGATATCCAGAAAATAGTTAACCATTTGTGAGAAAAATATATTTTAATCCAGGATTCCAGATCTGGAAATCAGATTGTTGTCACCTCTGTAGTTTGTAACTTTACAAAAAATCCGTAATACTTTTGTATTACAAAATATAGTTTTCTAGAAATAAGACTTCATTATGTTTCTAATGATAGGTAGCATGCACGAATCCATTCATTAAAATTTGAGATATGCTATTTTGAATCTCAACAAAACAGAAAACTGAACACAGAAATTCCAGCACTGTACTCGTTTTTCTTATTTTTGTTTACCTTAATAAAACTGTTTAAACTCCATATTTTATTTTAGAATCTTTATCCACACATCATAAACTAATGTAGGAATTTTTAGATTCACAAAAATCGTGATTCAAAAATTACCAAAGTGATTAAATGTCTTAAGAACCCAAAAAGGACAGATTTATGAACAAAAACTTGAGAGATAAGTAACTAACACTTGTGCACTTAATTTAGCACTAATTAAATAGTCTAATTGCTATAAAATAAGCCTAAGCTCTGATACCACTGTTGGAATTTCATGTGTAAGTTCAAGAGGACGAAAATTAAATTTTTTGCCTCTATTTAACTCAATACACAAATTATCTTATTTATATAACAATTGCAAGCAAGATTATACTATGACATTTCATCGAACACCTCTTGTGCATCAACAAAACAGAAAATAAAACATTTATTTCTTGCACAAGAGTGGATAAAAGATTATACCTAAAGAGATTGTCAAATCTCTTCGTAGAGAGGAGTCGATTCCTCTTCTAGGTCTCTTGGAAACCGTCGTCTTCCTTCTTCGGCCATGGAAGCACCATTGTCTCTTGGTTCACCTTGAACCTAAACAACAACCTAAAGCATCCTTAGATAGATGGATGTAGAGGTTAGAGCTTAGATCCAACCACCTAGATCTTCAATCTTCAATGAACAAGCTATTTCATTTGGTGGCTAAACCTTGCAAGAGAAGAGAAAGAAGAACAATGGAGTTTTTTTTCTTTCTACACACAAGAGAGGAGAAATGAGGGTTACTATTCACGGATTACTATTCATCCCATTGTGGGAAGAGAGAGAAAAAGTCATTTTTCATCTCAAACATACCCCTTTATATAGCCAAGCCCTAGGGCAACACTTGTGTTAATTATTTACACAAATGGCTATGATTACTCTATTGTTATTCCATAATCATATTTTGCAAGGATTTAATTTATGAGTAAATAATATTACTATATTATTCTAATATGAATTAATTTATTATTCTTATAATGCTCTCAAACATTATACAAAATAATATTCACATATATTCTCATAAACTTATTTTATGATCTAAGCATGTCATTTTACATGACATATTACTTTAACATTTTATCACATGCATTTTAACTCATACATTATGAGATTAAATACATCATTCAAAATGTAAAATATTTATTGTTTCTGTTCAGTTGGTGTGACCTTACAGAGGATCTACGTCATCTTGGGATATAATATAAAATACTTTATATTATGGACTATAAGAGGTTCTATCACTACATTATAGTCTCCCAAACGACATAGTCGTTACGTGCTTGATCCACTTAATTCGTGTCTATCCTTGTCTCATGATATTTTAAATAATATGCAAAATAGGATTGTGTCATTTTTGCATTATATTATTTTCTTGGTCTCTCAAGTGAATTATAAGTATAACTACATCAGTTATATTGCATGCAATATAATTTCACTTTACCAAGGGGTCCAGTAATATCATAACTCAAATAATTGAGGGACAATAATAATATTGACATATAAATTTCTCCCGCACAAGTTGTACATAACGAATTACTATATTATTCCAATCATTTGAATGGACTTTAATAGTAATCACATTATATACTTCTAATGTGAAAAACTTACATGTCTCATATATAAGATTCAAAGACACATTGGAAACATTAATGACACAAAACTAATCCATATAATGCTCCATCTAGTTAGGTCATGTTCAGTATATAAAGAATCATCATTTTATATACTTATGTCATTGAATGATAATCACTTATCAACATTTATAGAACTACAATGTACTTTCAATTGACATGACAACCTTCATGGTAAATAATATTCCCTTTAATTACCACGATTGTGAACATATTTAGGATTATATGTTTTCATCTAAAGAGTTCTATGGTTCAAGACCATGAGCATCTTCTTGAACGCTTCTAAAGATATAACATATCAATCTCAAGGAACATAAATGTATAATAACATTTAAAATCATAAACAATTCATAAATTCGTTATAAAAAAAGATAACTTTCAAAACACACAACCTTCAGTCTCCCACTTGTTTTTAAAGTTTCTTATATGCATAAACTCTAAAAAGAGAGAACCCTTTCAATTTAGTTTTCAAGCCATTCTCCATGATCTTGTAGAATCATGGACTCGAAATGAATTTCGTTCTTGGCTTACGATAAAAGCGTTTTCAAGGAATCAACTATGTTGCTGTTTGTGTATACCCATATTAATATAATTTTGCCTTTGTCTATAAAGTCTCGAGTCACGAAGTACCCAAATTTAAAATTGAGTAATTATAATGTGCCAACATTCCGTCTTCTTACGCACCTCTCGCTAGAGACAAACAAAACTGTTTATCTCTCGTATCTCCATTCTCTACCACTTAATGTTGTTTCACTATATGTTGTCGGTTTCAAATTCGAATAAAAGAAGAGAGTTGTGATAAGTTTTGCGAGCCAACGGAAGATTCTAGCAATTTCTACGAAGATGAAACCAAAAATTACCATTGTTAAGAAAACAAAATATATTTAAGCACTTCAAGAATTTATTACAAAACTTATAAAATACTTCTACTATGGCCCTTATTTCATTATTGTCTCGTTTCACGAAAAGGAAATAAAAAAAATTACGTGCTGTGATGTGTTCTCATCCGATTGTTTCATGCAAATGGTATATAAGATCAACATCCACATGACAAACGGAACCAGAACATCAATTTAGGAGGTACCGAATTACAAGTGTAATAAAATTCTAATTTTAATTTTATAAAAGATACCAAATGAAAATTTTATTAAAACCCGTAAGCATATTACATTGAAAATTAAATAGGTAGTCTTACATATTTAACTAAGTGCTGAAATAAATAATCATAAAAAGGGGCTAAACAGAAAATTCTCCAAATGAATGCTATCATCCCTCCCTTCTGCTCGTTCGATTTCTTTTCCTGAACTCAATCTACTTCGCGTGGCTTAACTAAATACAAATTAATCTCATGTTGACATTGTTAGATGCATTTATGAATACCTTGTTTTGGGCTTGTGCAGAGCCCACTTGTTAAAGCAGAGATCAGTTAATCCGAGCGTAGCCTCTGATGCACTTTTTTTTCACCAGAAAGGTACTAAATTACGATCGTTAGATTAAAATCCGACGCTCAACCGTCAGATTCACGGGAATTTTGTATTGATAAATCAAAAACGTTTAAAGTCGATCAGACCGTTCAGAAAAGTTAGCACCCCTCTTGTGCAAAAAAAAAAAAGTGCACCGGAGGATATGGTTATGTGCTTAATTAGGGGTGCTAGAGAATTGTTCCTAGGAGGCAACTTATTGTTTAATTTCTGCACTTAATTATGATTAGCGTGAGCAGACGAAATCTTTTGCGCCTTGTTCTATGCACTTATAATTAGTGTGAGCAGACATCAATGAATGTGTCAATTACAATTAAAAATCATGATTGTCAACTGTAATAACAAGATTATAAAACTATCTTAAGGACTTTTAAAATTAACAAAAGGGTTAACAAAAGGGCTTAAAATTGACATTAACGACTTTATTCTTCAAATTACCAAGAAACTGACGAGGGTGTTGTAGGTGTCAAAAGCTCTTTTGATATATGCATCCTTAACACAATCTTCCTCTTGCTTACCTTTCCTCCCATCCAAGTGATACATAACAATACATAATAAGAAAATACACTCAAAAAAGGTCCCAAAAAAAAATCCAGGAGCATATACCATTGCTTTCTTTTTTGTTTTGTTTAACTTAACAACGTGAATGTGTAATTGTTCATGAAAAGAATTTGTTGTATTTGTATATGTACTATGTATGTTTCCACATTTTATAACTACACCATGGCCGACACTATAAAAAAAATGAAGCCAACATTCATACATTGACTCCAGAATCTGATCCAAATTAACAAAATTACATCTGTATTTTCAGTTTTCAAAACAAAAGAGTTTATCGCCCTTGATAGTTCACTCCCCTCACATGTACAATCCAGATTTAACTGGTGTACCAGTCGCCTTGATCCAGGAATCACCATGCAAGAAACTTGTAACCGTGTATTTCATCGCCTCAGCTTTGTCCTTGACGAGCTTGTACCCTGGCCACTTCACTCTGCCAGCTGTGGCAGCGCCAGGACCAGTGTTGCTAAACTCCCGATAAGTCAGGGTCTTTAATCCAAAGTCACCGCTCCATGGCAAGAAACCATCTGGGTGGATAAAGTCGCCGATCTCAGACTCCATGATCATGGTGTGCGAGTACTCCTTCCACGGCCTGCCAAGATAGCTCTTGATCTTGGCCTTGTCTGGGACAAGTGCTGGGTCTGCCACTATCTTGCATTTCTGTGAAATTATGTTGAACATGCCATTTTTATGTCTCCACAAAGGACTAAAAAGGATATGCACATAGCTTTCCATATTGACTCCTGAATGTTGACAATTGGTTGATACATAAAATGCATGACGTGTTTTTTTAATCTTTTTTGTTTTCCTTTATTTTTACCTGAATGACAAAGCCGGTCGTCTCATGGGTGTTGATACGTCCCTGGGCAGTGACGATATTTTGCTGATTGTCAAGAGGACGGCGAACAGTGAAGATGCAGTTCTGGAAAATAGCAGTGGCATCACCGAAGAGGAAGTCGATGGTGCCAGTGATGACGCAACTTCGATAGTACTGTGAGAGAGAATGTGCATAGAGAGTATCCTGGTAGCCCTCCATGCGGCAGTTCAGGAAGATGGAGCGGTCAGATTGTACACGCAGCGCCACAGCTTGGTGCTTGATAGCACCTGCTGTGTTGCGGAAACCCATGGCAATTGCCATAAAGCCGTCACCCATGACAGCTGCCAGAAGTGGATTCAGGTATTAAGTATTATAGCTACATGTACTATTTGCCTATTTGATAAAAAAATAATACAAGTAGCAGCACACATAGACACCATCAGGGGCGTATCTAAGAAGGTCCGGGGGGAGGGGTGGGGGCAGTCGCCCCTTCCTGGATTTTGAAAATACCATTGATGTAGTGATGGATTGGAAATTTTGCCACCCCTAGGTTGGTATTTTACCACCCTCTGACTTGAGATTGAACCTACAATGACTTGATTATCTAATATTTATTATTTTTACTTGTTTTATAAATATTTTTTAATATTTTTTTAAGGAAACATGTTAAATTTTTTATTTTTTATTTAGTACCGAGTAGTTAATGGATTTTAAATCGATAAGCTATTACAATCAAATTACCACACCCCCTCTGACAGAAATCCTAGATTCGCCCCTGGACATTGTATAAGTTCTCGGCTTCAAATGAGATTTATTGGCTATATTCATGTAACATATCACGAACGAATCTGTTATCTCCAATTGGTCATACCCCAAGCATCTTAAGGGTGGATGACTTTATGTCTATGCGGTTTTCATAAAAGCAATTTATTCAATTTAGTCATTTCTTATATGTTTCCCTCCAACTATATAATATACATAGTAACAATTCAACTAAGCTCACAGAGTCAATGAGACACCGGTGTTAGTGTAACTCAGACATCTATTTAATGTGGTAACTTTATTGCCTTATGAAACATATTGTCAATTTCAAGAAAATATTAGCGATTTGCTTAACCATGCCTGAAATCGAAGTTTAATATGATCAACAATAAGCACAGCATGAATAAAACAAAATTGCACAATTTTGTATTAGGTTTCTCAGTTATTTTGAACTTTTAGGTCTTCATTATACACTTTTATTCTGAACTATTGCGAGCATATATATTTGATTGGTCATGCAGGGATGCAGCAATTGGTCATGCTTATAAAGCAAAATAAATATACAAATAAACATCATAGCTAACCAACGGTTGCAGTCTTGTAGGTCGTCAGACCATCAACAAAGTTCTTGTTGCCAGTTATAACACTTTTTTGTGATCCATCCCCGAGCATTGTGATGTTCGCCATCTTTTTGGGGATCAGAACTTGCTCATCATATTGTCCTTCTTTCACGTAAATCACATACCTTTTTATAACATCAACAAAATGAAATGCGTCATGGTTAGCACACATTGAAAGGGAAGAATTGAACTCCAAATTTTTGTGTTTATATATATAAAAAACTCATGTTAGCCCCCAGAATCGCAAAAAGAAAAATTCTATACAAGAGCAATTGAAATAGAAACAAATGCATTGAACTTAATTTGGTCATACCTTCCTTCATAGTTCTTGGGGATAGCGTTAATGGCTGCATTGATGGTGGTGAAGGCACCACTTCCATCCTTTGCCACGACCACATTAGGCTTTAGGTCTCCCTTGACCTTGCCAATGAGAACCCTCCGATCATCCTCGGAGACCCAAGAAGGAATTCCATCCTCGTCGAGTTGTGGATAAGTTGACTCTTGAGAGAGGAGCCTGCGGTTTATTCCGGGGATCTTGATGTTGAATGCAGAAAGAAAATCTGATAGCTTTGCAAGGATTGCTAAGGCATTGCTTGATAGCTCCTTCCCGTCCTTCATTGCCTTCTGCATTTTGGTCTTGAGGTCTCCCTCTGGAAAGCCGTCGATACATGTTTCCTGGTAGGACATAACCGCACTAAGCCAAACTCTAAATTGGTGTGACCTGTACAAAAGAACCAAAATAGATCATGCAGTTTAATTTTTTTACTTCTTTTATCTAAGCCAAAGATATACAATTCTAGTGTATGGTGCAAATAACAGATGTTGAATGGTGTTTGCACACCTCGTTGGAAGATCATCAAGTTTGTGCATGTCAATTCCATCTAGTGTGCTCGCCAGGTGAGCCTTGACGTTCTCATAGTGTTCCTTGCAATCGGCAACAGCTTGTTTAACACGAGGATCATTGGACTTGAGTAATTCTGATACGCTAAACGCATTACCAAGCTCATCACCAATCACTTTCACAGCTGCTCGGACCAAGTCCTTTGGAGAAGATGTGGAGTTGGTCACCTTGCCAATGCTCTTTACACAAACATCCCTATAATCAGTTGGGGAACATATCATTTCTACGGATTTTGAAGTTGCATGCATTTGGGTAGTTGCTGGTGCATCGTTTGAGGGTTTGGCCGAAGAGCCTTTGCTTGCCCCATGTGTAGCAGCTTGATGTGTAACAACTGCAACCCCAGCTATTACAACAATTAATAATACAAAAACAGAGCCACCAGCCAACATTATCCGCTTACGTTGCTTCTGCTTTAGCTCGGCCCTTCGTCGCTCTGTGAGCGGCCCGAAGTCCGAAAATGTTGACATGATTTCTCAAATATTTACTTTTATTTAGATCTTTTGTTCTTTTTTTGCTTTTCCTTCTCTGCCTTTGGGCAAGAGGTTAAAGGCAGAGAGGATAGAAGGGGGTGAGGGAGGAGGCAATGGTCATATTTGTATTTGCTGGTTTTGGTCTTAAAGGAAGGAGGGGAGAGAATTTAGGCCATTCGCTTTATTTAAATTACAGTTGGTTACTCATGTAATGATAAATGAATGATTGGCATTGCTTGTGCTAAAATAGGATTGGCACAGTTAAGGCTGTACGGGGAGGTTGATCAAAAGTTTGACATTCCAACTCCTAGGAAATATATTTATCTTGATTGGAAATTATGTTAAAATTGGAAAAATAAATATAAAGTCATTGAATTGACTTTAAAAAACATATAATTTCAACGAATTACAGTTACTAATTTGCCAGAATAGTTGATGTCAGACGGGCCCAAAGGGGGAGATGTTTAACAACTTGAAGAGACAACTATTTGTTACTTTTTTCCGCATACACGGTTGAGAAGATTCTCTTATCACAATGCCTTGACCTCTACAACTGAAAAGGGTGTTCATCTAAAACTGATACGCTATTTATCAAATCACTTAATTAGACAAATTGTTCTTTATTTTGTCAGTGTTTTTATTAAAATAGAGCTGATGGTCTGCAGGGTGGGTCACCCACCCTGAAATTTTTTTTTCGAAATTAATCATGTATTTGAAATTTTTTAAAAATATGCACTACTTTGAATCACCCTGAAAAAAAATCGTAAATTTCGAACTATCCTGACAAAAATCCTAGATCCGCCTCTGATGTTTTGTGTCCTATCTTAAAGAAGAAAGTACTATACGAGAATGGCCAAAGCGTTGTTCGTCAAAGAAAGTAACCATCATAAAATTAGAACTCAATATTAAGTTTCAGAATATAACCACAGACAGAAAATACGCCACAGAACCTATTTATAGGAATAGAGCCTCATTACATATAACTAATTTCCCCTAATCCTCTTCAGTTCTTCTATTTACAGGATATATCAATTGTGGCTATAAACCCATTAAAAATCGTAATCAAGGATATACTTTAATAAACTCAGTAGATTTGAAAAAAAATGCCTACATAATTAACTCCACTTGTTGTTGCCTAATTTATATAAATAAATAAAAAATTTCCATGGCACACATCAGTACAGTCTCGAACTAAGCTGGTCAATATTGTAAATGCAATCTACATGAGCACTATCAAATTACTTGGAAATCAAACTCGATTTTCAAAATGTATCATCACGATTACTCAATTAGGATCCAAAATAGATGGTATCAAAGAACTGAATACTCTACGTTAGACAGATTGAAACCTTACCTTGCAACCAGTGACCTTAATTCATAGGCATTGCAATTACAGCTTGAAATAACACATTAGTCACTCTTTGATTCGGTTTACTTAACAATGATGCAGTGATGCCTCCTTACTAATGGTGTTGTCAGAATCGTTTTGCTCCCGCTTCGAGAGAATCGTATGTCGCACCTAGCGATCAATGCATCCATTGGAGGTGTTGCTTTCCTCCAGCCACGTCATCAGATTCTATCGATCGTCTCTCCAGAGCTAATTGTGGTGCCTGAAACAACTCCGGCCACACCACCGCCACTGCTCCACCACTCCGGTAGTTTTCACTTGATTGCTTGCTTCCATAGTTGTTTTCTCGGAACATTATCCTCTGCACTGATTTTATTATGATACAAAAGCTTCTGAATCGTATTATTAGTGGATCAACCTTGCAAATTTAATTCAATAATTCAAATTTAAAGACGTAGGTAGGAAGCACCCCTAAAAAGATGCAGAAAATACGAATCAGTATTCTTTGCGTATCATAGGTACGTAGAGTGCATATCTTAATTCGAACCGTTGAATTAAAAATCAGCGTTTAACTGTCATTGATATGAATTATAAAGCAGACAATTTATCTTTAATCCGACGATTAGAATTGAAAATACGTACTCTCCGTATCGATTTTGTATAAATTTTAATACGCAGAGTATATTTTTCTCAGAGAATACCGGTCCCTGTTGCTCTATTCGTTTTGGTTAGGCGCTGGCGTTCCATGGGCTAAAGAGAAGTATCCAAAAAGTAAAGAGAAGAGATGGTTTGGGTTGGATCCTTAATTCCATTTTGGTTAATTAATTAAATTTTGGGCCGGGCTCCATGTAGCTATAAAGAGCGTTTGAAATTTTGACAATTAACTCACGGTTGCTAGTTAATTTGTTTGTATGGAAGAACTTTACGCTGAAATTTAATTATTCTAGTTTGTTCGCTGCTATTTTTATAAATTGATGATTGGAAAAAAAAATATTGGGATTTGATGTTAATATAAGTTGTCATTTTGAATTTTCTTCTCATCATGATTTCATGAGTAGATCTGTCAAACATGTGAAACGATCAAGAAAGAGCATAATTTCGTTAACCGTTTTGTTTAATGAATGATTAAGAAATTTTGTTTTCTTAACTGTTTCGTTAAGAAAATGTTCAAAACGATCAGAACGAATCAAAATGATCGAACTTCTTCCATTCGCTCTTTAACCATCTCCTCTTTATCACACTAAAGCAAATCAGGAACCAGAACGATTCTAACCATACATAGAAATCAAATCCTTCATCTCCTCTTTCGAGCAATCCTTCATCTCCTCTCTCATCATCTTTTCTCAGCATAGCTCTTTTTCTCTGCTATGAGAACAATGTTAACAATACACTATCACAAATGGAACTACGAAACAATCGGTCACGAAATCATATATTTTCGTTACCTGTTTCGTTATTTAAACAAAAGAAATTTCTTTGATCGTAATTATTTTATTTGTCACGAAATAAAACAAAAAATGATTAAACAACCAGCCATTGACAGTCATATTCACAAGACAAGCTAGGTCAGGCCGACGTATCACTATGAGTTCATGTCTCCTTTAATTTTTTTTATTTAACTATTTTTCATTTGACCCATCTTATAATAAGGTTAGATATCAAGAGTCTAATATACTGATGGATAAGACTACAATTCTCCAATTTTGTCACCAATGTCTAGTACAGTTAGTTAAGACGTTAGATCTTCATGGGAGGTCCTGAGTTCAAGCCATGTTTGTGGCATTTTTTAGGAAAGTTTTTCAAGTTTATTTTCTGGTTTGTTTGTGGATGTGTGTGTTGTAAGTTTATGGACAATAAATAAAAAAATAATTTCTCACCTTTTGTCTCTCACTTCGACCTTCCTAACAAGTTTTCTCAAAAAGAAAAGTCAAAGAGTCAACAACAGACAAAATGAAAGGTTGAATTGCACTTATTCTTATACTTGTTATTTCAGGTCTTTATACTAGTTATTTCAAGTGTAGATATTAGCTATTTCAAGTATTTATACAAGTTTCAGATAAAATCAAAACACTAAAAGACAAAAAAGCACATGCAACAGAGAATTAATGTTGTATCACTTTCTATGCAATTCAAATTCAAAACTAAAGCACTAAAAGACGAAAAAGTTGCAACATCAATTAATGCATGAATCACTTTCTCAGCTAATTTTGTCTTTTTCCACCTTTTGTACATTTTTGGTGTTTATATTACCATTTCATGTGTTCATACTATTTTTTTTTTGTTCATTGTATTATATTTTTAGGTGCTAATATTACATTCTCAAAAGTTCATACTATCATTCCAGGTATTTATACTAGTAATTTTTAGCATTTCAATTTGCTATTTAAGGTGTTTATACTAATTTTTATGTTTATTATATTATATTTGTAGGTGCTCATATTGTCTTCTCATGTGTTTATACTAGTAAATTAAGTGTTTCAATTAGCTATTTAAGGTGCTTATATATATATTAGCAATTTCAACTATGGATCTCATGGAGGTCTCAAGGTCTAATGGAGTAAGCACGACTCACATTACTCTCGCATTCATCATCAGTCGTATTCCATTGTCGTTCTCAGATCTATCACATGTTTAGACTTCTTGTCGTTTCTAACAGATCTTTCATCATTATCTGAAAAAAAAAAATTTGATAGATCTCTCGTTGGAGAGAAGATAAGTAAAAGAAAGAAAGAAAAGAATGAAGAAAAAATACAGTTAGAGAAGAAAGAATTAATGACGCTTTCAGAAAATAAATAAGATGAAATAGAAATAAGACAAAAGAGAAATAGAGAAAGAGGACGAGAAACACGCGAGAGTGGGAGACGAAAGCCTTGAAAATCAAAGATTTTCTCTATATTGGTACCTATAATAATACTAATAAAATTGAGAATTGTATTAATAGAACCCGTGTAGATATACAATATAGGAAAATTTGTGTTTTTGCCACCAAAAAACTATAGAACCCTAGGAGGTGATTAAGACTTAATTTAAACACTGGAATTCTTTTCGTAAACTTATACAATTCAACCTCTAACGACAAATCCCTAATCAAATGATATAATCAATTTAATTTACCAACCAATTCACTTCTCAAGTCGTTAACTAAATCAATTAATATGGAGAAGTGCTTGTATCAATTTGGCTTAATTATTTCAAGTTACGGAAGCGTAATAACCAACAAATCAATTCTTCTCAAAATTAAATCAATTAAAATAAATAAAGAAAAGTTAAAAGGATTGAACAAATGAAGACGCGCGATATGTTGACGGAGTTCAACTATTTCTTCAGCCTAGTCTACGTCTCCAGGTCCCCGGCACCCCCGCTTCTTATGGTAACAAGTTTGATCCGCTTCACTAACAATTGTTTGAGTACAAGGTGGAATTCAATATTCTTTACACACACCGGTAGAAGACTTGAACCCAAATCACAAGGTGAAAACTAACTCTTTACAACTCAAAGGTTTGAGACTAGATCCAAGACACAAAACAATGTACACAATAATGGAGAATTTCACTCTAGTAATCTCTCACAAATTTAGATCTATTTTGAATGATTTAATTTGATATTTAAAGAATATAGTAAGGTTTTGCTGTTTCAAAATAATGGCGGCGGCTGAGAATATTGTTTTGAATTGAAAGGAAACCAGAGATGAAGAAAGGTGGAGCAACCCTCATTTATACAGCAGTCAAATAGGACAAGAAACAAAAATTCGGAATCAAAGCGTTATAACGCCAAGCATAGCTTTATAACGCTATTCTTTATAATTTTGAAACTTGAACGTTGAAATCTATCTTTTTATGATAATTATAGCGTTATAATGTTACTATAGTGTTACACAACGCTATGTCAAATAGAAAACAGATTTGGAAATAGAATAAGTACAAAAATCAGCAGAGATAGCGTTGTATAACGCTAAGATAGTGTTATACAACGGTATGACCTGTGAATTGAGTACTTAGTTGTTTTCCTGAGTTGTTTTCTATTCTTCGTAGCGTTGCAACGCTATGGATGCAGATTTTATTATCCTTTGTGTATATTGTTAGTGCAATTGTGAAACTTAATTTATTTTTCACATTTCTAATTGACTTCATTTATTTTTCATATTTTTTCGAAAATAGTGGGTATAAGTATAATCCACCGATTTCATTGAAATCCATAGTAACCACAGAGTATATTGAGCAATTAATGTTTCATATAAACTTCAAAATGTTTTCATCTCTGAAATTTTACTTTGGCTGAATATAACAGAAATTAAGAATTGATTTTTGTAAATTAGAAAATAGTTGAAGTTTTCGTTTGAAAAAAGGAATTATGTCTCTCTTTGCTAAAATTCTCTCTTTTCTTCCGACACACAACCACTCCTCCGCCACTTCCACCACTTTCCCTAACGCTCCCACCATCAACTCCGACCAAACTCATCTAAGATCTTTCAGCTTTGACACTAATCTCAGTGATTTTGCAAGACCCAATCAAGAATCTTTCAACTGCCATGCTTCAAGACTCATTGCTCTCTACGGGAAAGAACCATCTTTGATTAAGAGGAAATCATATGCCGACACTCTTTGTGATTTTTCGTCTCAGCCAAGCAAAGATCCTCCAAAGAGTAACAATGGAGGTTTCAGATGGCCAAAAAACAATGTTACAACCACCTCAGTATTAAAGAATTCTCAAGAAAACCCTGTTCTAAACAAAAACGCTACAACTAATATCTCGAAATCAATGGGTTCAAGGCAAGTCAACAATAGTAAAAAAATGGTGGCAGTTACAATAGGTATCCAGCTCCGCAGGCTCAACTTAGTACAAAGGGACCATCTAATCACATCCGTCGATTTCCATCTCAAAGCAAAAGGTGTTACAGATGTGGCGATCTCAACCATGTCGCCGCTCAATGTCGTAACCCAAGATTGTGCTTCAGGTGCAAAGGAACAGGTCACTTAGCTGTTCAATGCAGTCGACAAAAACCCAAAGATTCTCCCCCAAATGCCATTTCTTCAAAATCAATTTCCAAAATCTCAAACTCTGTGACTACAGCCCCTTCTCTCCCGATTGATCTAGATTTGTCTATCCCTCCTAAGCTTCAGATGTCTGATTCGATGATCCACAGTCTTGAGCTTGGAGGTGCTGAGTTCGATAAGCTGAGGAATGATTTGAAGAACAGCTTCATCATACATGCGTTCAAAGATTTTGAAACTCCTGACATTTTAGCTGGCATGCAGATCTCTCATGCGGGAATTTCTTGCTCAATCAAGAAACTTCAAAACCAGCGTTTTCTGATTCAAGGCCCTCATTCATGGATCAGATCAGTCATTGACAAGGGAGTAATCGAAATAGGTCCGTTTTCTTTTCAAGTCTCAACCAATTTCGAAGAACTATTTCCCAAATTAGAGACAAGTAAACAGTGGATTAGGCTTCACGGGATTCCGTATGACATGAGGGACATCCACTCTTTAAACTCAGTTATCTCAATATTTGGTTCTTTAGTTGATTGGGATAACAATACCTTCAATGGATCTGATTTGCGCTGGGTTCGTTTGCTGGTAGAAATAAGTAGTTCCGCACCATTTCCTAACTGTCTGTGGTTTTCTATTAGTCGTCCTGGAAATAAAAAAGAGATTATTAAAATCTCAATTAAGCGAGAAACAAGTGATTCTCCTTCTCCCCTTGTTTGGGACTCTCAAGATGTAATCAACTCAATGAACAAGATGAGGTCTCAAATAGAAGCCAGGAACAAGATAGCTCAGTATGGGGGTTATGCGAAGCCAAAATCTCCAATACCAGCACCAACCAATGCCAATGTTCATATTAATTCAATACCATTACAGAAAAAACATCAGTCAATTCAAGCATCAGCCTAAATCAGCCACATTCAGAGCTCCTCACAAATTAAACACCACAAAGGGCACCAACATCCAAGACTTAATTCAGAAATCTAACCTTTCTAACATTCACCAGTCATCACATTTGCATTATCAAGAAAATGGCCACCACACCTTCACTGTCAATCGCCCACCAGTCAATAAACCTGCATTACCAGACACCCACCAGTCACCACAGTGCCAAGAATCTGCACACTTGCACTACCGAGAAACTAACCAGCATACTTATATTGTTAGTCAACCATCAACCATCACTCATCCGATGCCAGTCATATGCCAAGACTCTGGTAGTTTCACAAACAGGAAGGTGAACTCATCTGAAATAAAAGGCAAAGAAGAGTTGTCTTTTGAGGAAGACAGTGTTGATGAAAATGAGGTCACTAAGGCAGAAAATAAGATGCTCAGACAGCAATTAAAAAAAATGAAAGCACAACTCATGAAACAACAAGAGGAGCTGCACTTCAGAGAGGGACCAGGTAGTACAAGCAGTGGAGTTAAAGCTATCACATTTCATGAAAACAAGGAAGAAGATGGCATGACACAGCTGGTGCAGAAAGCATCAATTAAGCCTCTACCAGATGGTGCTAGCCTAAGAAGGAAAGCACTTAAACATCAAGCCCTATTGAAAGCATATGGTAAATCACTATCTCAACACATTCAATCAGATAAAGGGATTGGTACCCTTTTATCTGATTGGGGTATCTCCTTTAATGATAACTCTACTAATATTAATGATTTTTTAACAAACATTAGAGAACCTGAATACCTTAGAGTAGGTCAAACACTATTAGATATTGCTACATTTTATACACAGTTTCGGCCACAAGGACAGGGGGATATTTCAGTTGTTAATGAATAGTATAATTAATTGGAATATTAGGGGTTTAGGGATGAAAGAAAAGAAAAATATGTTAAAGGAATTTTTAATTAAAGAAAAACCTGATTTTATAGGAATACAAGAAACAAAAAAGGAAAAATTCACTTCTAGATTACTTAATTCTATAAGAAATAGATACACATGGAATTGGATAGCTGCACAAGGAACAGCAGGGGGCATTCTAATGGGTATAAATGATCATAAATATAATATAATAAATTGGATAATAGGTGCACATATTATCACAGTAATTGTTCATTTCAAACCAGACAACAAAAAACTAGCCATATCATCAGTTTATGGACCTCGTACAACAAACAATAAAGAACAATTCTGGAAAGAATTATATTTCTTAGGAAATTTGATAGACATACCTTAGGTAATTGGAGGGGATTTTAATCTCATAAGAAATAGAGATGAGAGACAAGGTGTCACATTTATACAAAGTAATATAGAGAATTTTAATAAATGGATAAATGAATATGCACTCATTGAATATAAATGCAATAATAGGAAGTATACATGGTCAAGAGGAGGCAGAAGTTTACAAAAGGCTTGTTTAGATAGATTTTTCATAAATTTACAATGGTCAAATTCATATCCCACATCTAGAACATTTGCTTTGTGTAAACAATTGTCAGATCACAATCCTATATGTCTAACATTTGGCACATCGATATATACCAAAAGATATCTATTTAGGTTTGAAAAAAGCTGGATACTTCAAGATAATTTCTTAGCACAAATACAAACATGGTGGTCACATATTAAACTAAACAAGGATAAAGGGTACGAATGGAAACTCAAACTTGACAACCTTAGACAAAAATTGAGAGGATGGAGTGCAAACATTAGAAAAGAAAGTAAAGAAAATAAACAAAATATAATACACCAATTAGATCTTTTTGAGACTCTTACAGAAGCAAGAGAATTGGAAGATACTGAAATAGAACAATATATAGGAGCAAAAGACCAACTATTCAACATTAATAAGGAAGAAGCAATTTATTGGAATCAGAGAGCAAAAACACAATGGTTAAAGGAGGGTGATGCAAACACACAATATTTTCACAAAATTGCCTCTTTTCAAAAAACTAAAAACACTATAATTTCATTAGACATAGAAGGAATTACCATCACAGATGGAAAAATAATGGCCAAGTTTATTTTTAATCATTTCAAATCTCAATTAGGATCTGAAGATAACACATGGGCAAATTTAAGTTCTAATGTTTGGGAAATAAGTGAAAAAGTAACAAATGAAGAAAATGAAGCACTAATTGCACCTTTTAATATAAATGAAATTCATCAAGCGGTAATGCAAATGGATGCAAATAAAGCACCAGGCCTGATGGATTCTCAATGTCCTTTTATCAAAGTTGTTGGGACATAATTAAAAGTGACTTGATGGAATTATTTCAAGATTTGCATAACAATAAATTAGATTTATCCAAGTTAAATAGAGCAACTATATGTTTAATTCCAAAGAACAAACAGGAAGACTCTAATACAATCAATGACTACAGACCTATAAGTTTATTAAATTGTTGTTTTAAAATATTCACAAAAGTGCTGGCTAACAGAATGTCAATAGTGTTACAAAGAATTATTAGCCCAAACCAAAGTGCTGGTTTAAAAAATAGAAATATCATGGATAGTATGATAATAGCACATGAAATTTTGGACATAGTCCATAAAAACAAGGAACAAGGGATATTGTTCAAATTAGATTATCAAAAAGTTTTTGATAATATTAATTGGCAATATCTTTTTAAGATTCTCAAAGATAGAGGATTTTGTGTACAATGGATAAACTGGATTAAAAAATCTCTAATTAAAGGACAAAGTGCAGTCATATTAAACAATCAAATTGGAAATTATTTTGAATGTAAAAAGGGTTTGAGACAAGGTGATCCATTATCCCCATATTTGTTTATTCTAGCAGTAGGTAACTAAATTAATCAATACTGGCATTAACAATAATCATTTTCAAGGTTTAGGACCAAAGTTGGGAAATGGCTATAAAATTATGCATCTTCAATACATAGATGATACTCTCATTTTTGTTCAAGCACAACATGAAATGATTGAAAACTTGAAGTGGTTGCTTAAAACTTTTGAAGGTCTGACAGGATTAAAAATAAATTACAACAAATCTGAATTAATACCTCTTAATATTAATCAACAAACAGCCCATCATTATGCTGATAGATTAGAATGCAAATTAGGTTCACTCCCTATTAAGTATTTGGGTCAATCACTTCACCAGAAAAGACCAAACAAGGAATTTTGGCTAAAGTTGATTGAAAAAATTAAAAGGAAATTACCCACATGGAAAGGTAAAATGTTATCCATTGGGGGTAGGTTAGTCTTGCTTAATTCAGTTCTATCATCATTGCCATTATTTTACATATCCCTTTATAAAATACCAAAATGGGTTTGTAAGGAATTAGATAAAATAAGGAAAACTTTCTTATGGTTTGGGGCTAAAAATAAAAGAAAAATTCATTTAGTCAAATGGGAAAAAGTAAGTAGAAAAAAGGAATATGGAGGATGGGGTATTCTCAATTTGTCACAAATGAATATAGCACTTGTTTGCAAATGGGCTTGGTTCTTTTTGTATGAAGAATATCAAGGGCTATGGAAGCAGATAATTATAATAAAGTATAATAAATTTACCACAACTGCATCTCCATTCTGGGCAGGAGTAAGTCAACATTACAAGTTAGTCCAAATCAATAATAAAAGGATTCTAGGAAATGGTAATTCAATTGATTTCTGGAATGATACATGGTTTGATAATTGTGCTCTAAAAATACAATTTCCATTAGTCTTTATTAAATCAAAATACCAAAATATTTCATTAGGAAAAATTTGGAATAATGGCAACATTAATTTACACTTAACTAGAGGTTGTAGTAATGAAATGAGAAGACAAAAAGAGATATTAAAATCTATTCTAGAAAGTCTAATATTTTCAGAAAACAACAATTCCTCTATATGGTGTTTGGAACCAACTGGTAGATACACAGTCAAATCAATGTATAATTTTCTAAATAATGGAGGAATTAAAATAAATTTGAAAAGCACAGTTTGGAATTTTCGAATACCTTCAAAATTTAAATTATTTACATGGATGTTATTACAAAATAAAATTCTCACCAAAGACAATATTTCAAAAAGAAATATTCCTGTAGATAATATTTGCATTATTTGTAAACAACATATTGAAACAGTAGAACACCTTTTTCTTAATTGTAATATAAGCAAAAAATTTTGAATGATAATTAAATATTCACATATAAGTGGTAGTAATTTAGATATAACATCTATAGAAAACCTATGGCAATCAATAATCACAATGAATGATGAAGATAGGAAAAATTGGGGCATATTATTTATAGCATTTACATGGACCATTTGGATGGAAAGAAATGTTGTAATTTTTCAAAATCAAGCAATAAAGGATGACATCACACTATATAGCTCAATTATTCACCTACAAATATATTGGACAGGTGGCACAAGCCATTTAGGGAATTTTTTCAGGAATTTGGCTTCTCAACAAAGTGTTAGAGACAATCAAATGGTGATGATCTCAGAAGAGGAACAACATTCTTCCTCGGATGAAGACCTGTTAGACGGTTAACATGACTACATGATGGATTGATACAAAGAGCACATCATTTACAAGAGAACTGAGTTTTATTTGTCATTTTACACATTTTGTAATAAAAAAGTGTGAAGTCCAGTGTCATACATGCAGGGAATGAATAATTTTTGAGGCAATCTACATATCGGTATCGGTTGGTGATATAGGTATCATAGAGTGAGTAACATAGAGTAGTTCACAATTGTCAGTTTTGTTTGGGTTTGTTAGTTTTTCGCATTTAGTTTTATCAAAGTACAGACCTTCTGTACTTACATCATTGTAATTTGAACTTTTTGTTGCTTTCATTTGGAGGCCGGCACTCTATCTTGGGTTAGCTCTAATAAAAAAAAAAAGAATTGATTTTTGTAGAGTTACGTACAAAAGAGTACGTACCTTTGAGAATTGCTAATTATAACAATTTTGCTATTAATAAGTGAGAGCACAATGCTCTAAAGAGCGCAAGCTAAAATGTAAAAACTTAGAACGAGCCAGTTATGCTTCCAAATACGTACCACACGGAACTACACACCGAGGATTGAAGGAGCCACATAGAAGATCTTTTTAAATAAGTGCACCGCACAGATTCTCATTTCTCTTTTTTATAATAATAACTTGTCATTTCTCAAACATCAAACATGTATACATGCAGAACATGCCGTTTCAATGCCTCTGAGCTCTGACCTCTACCAATTAAACCAAGTCACTCTGGAGCTTATCCAGCCGACAAGGTTGGTCACCGTTACCTGGGAAAGCAAGACCTCGGGAAAAAAATTGAGCAATAGAATTTCATGCTCTGTTTTAGGTTTTATTTGTTATTGTTGTACGATGTTTCTTTATCGTTCTTTTTCTTTTTCTTTTTCTTTTCTGTTATTGTTGTACGATCGTTTGCTTAAAATTGGAACAAGAATGGAAATTGAGGAGAAAAGATGATGATACAAAGAGAAAGATACAAAAAGGAAGCTAAACAAGCTTTCCATTTCCTATTTCATTATCAATTTTCCAGATATATCTCAAGAGAACAGCTACAACTTTTATAGGCAGAAAAGAAGGTAAAGGACTAAATGGTAAAACATGAAAAACACAGGGTAGATTTGCAATTATCACTAACTAACAGAAACGATCTCAAGTCTCAACAACCTCCTTAATTTCCTCTTCAGTTCTTCATCAACTGAACATCTCCATTAGTTTACTTAACTCTTCAGATATGAATTGTACACCCATCCAACGGTTCCTATTAATTCTTATCATTAACGTGTGATCCGACGGTTAGAAGTGATCGCTAACCTTTTTAATTGTTGCAGAGGATGTGTTCGTGTGATTTAAATTAGTAGTGTGTTTTAGTTTTTTTTTCAGTTTAATCTTTTTAGGATTTGTTTGTATTGTTGTGGTATTTTTCTGTTTTTATTTATTAGAAGGGTTTGTGTTTTACTTTCTTGCTTTTCAATCCCTTTAAAATAATTTGTTGCAAGTTAAAATAGACAAATAAGCTTCAAATTAAGATGAAACAACTATCTAAAACAAGCAACAGAAACACCTGCAAATATAGTTATTATACATTTGAGCTCAAGCTAGGTGCACTAAAAACTGAAGTCCAAATTTTCAATTCGCAACTAGAATAAATAAATAAAAAATATAGCTAGAAATAATGTGAGTACGTAGAATGAAATTGCTAAGATCTCAAACTAGGCTCAATCCAAATACAGTTCATAGGTTCTTTGAGCTTGTAATAATTCTCAGGATGATACTTCTTGGTCTCCAAAGAGTAGACTGCATTGCTTTTGCAATGTTCATCTGTAAATCCTGACAAGTATATTTGGTTACAGCACCATTTCTCTAAACAAGATTTTGCAAGTGATGTTCTATGATCCAAAAATATGGTAACATCACACATACCATCTAGTTCACTCCAAACCATATGTTGCTGGTCTAACTTGAAGATGCGTATAGGATCCGTTGCACCTCCTCTAAACACTGTGATCAAATCCTCCCCCAACTCTATCAAATAGGATTCCATTACACTTCCTCTATATTGCACCACCTCAATTGGTGCATCAAGTTCAATAACTTCCTGAGTTTTCTTATATGGATTAAAAACTAAAAGTTCCCCTCCAATTCCGTAGCAATAAAACTCTCCTCGAATGAAAACGGGTTTACATACACAATAATTTAAATGATTATCATGAAAACTGACTGTCATCCATGCTTCTTCACCAGGGCTCCATGTTGATATCTCAAAAATATCATTAGCAATAAACCCAGCACTAAATACCACACAATTTGAAGAGGTGGGTGCAGAGGAAAAGGCCAATGATTTTCTTGGGCAATAAGCATTGAAATTTGGAATGTTTAAACTCTCTCTTGTCAGGGGGTTTAGTAACAAAAGAGAGTAGTCTTCTTTTGATGCAAGAACCCATCCTTCTTTTGAATAGTGAAAATAAAGATTCTTACTGAACCCGAGCCATGACATGTCTATACTGTACTCTTTACCATATACAGGGTCGAAGAGCCACAACAAGGAGCAATCATTCTTGCTATACATGAGCCATGGGTTTACCTTTGCCTCCTGAGTGGGGTTGGAGACAGAGCTCCACAGTTTACAGACAGATGTGAGGCGAATGCAGTCGACCAAAGAAAGTCGTGGAAGGAGGAGTTGTACCAATTCTATCGGCATATCAGCCCATGGCCTGGAGATATTAGTTTTGCAGTTTTCTTCTTTTGTTTTCTCCTTGTGGACACAGGTTACACTACACTGCCAAAAGAGCGTAAACCAGAAGAGTTAACACTTACAAATTAGAGTCAGTGTCAAAGAAAATGTAAGAGTCACGAAAACTAAATCCGAGCTATGAACTATTTTTTATATATGTTTGTGGTGAAACTTCAACAAGAACTACATTTAGGTCCCGGGTTTTAATGAAAAGGGATGGAATGAAATGAAAATGAGTGGAAGGTGAAAGGTTACAGTTTTGACAAAAATGTATAGAAGAGTTTCCTCCATTTCCACCGTCTAACCTTCGGTTCTCTTCCATCCTTTCTCTTCCCCTCCCCTCCCACCCCTTACCCTCTCTGGAGCACAGCCTAAACTGCCACATAAATACCACTACCTAGTTCCATTAATGCATTATTATGGCAGAGATTGCAGGTACAAATTAATTAACAAGAGCAAGAAGCTGACAACTAACCTTATTTGCGCCAATAGAATGAGATAAGCTCAAGGTTCTATGTTTGCTTTTCCCATATCTACAAAAGATAGACAAGCAATACCTTAGATATATACACAAAGTAAAGTGAATCATTTTAGTATGATAAGAGAAAAAAAAGAAAAAGAGAAGGCATAAGTTTCAAATTAAATCATAAAGTTAGCTCACTGACACACCTGGTAGGCATTACCCAGCATAACTTGTACCAAATCTTATCTTTTGGCCTCTTCAGTAACAAACTGAGACTCACTGTTTGATCCTGCAAGCAAATTCGGTAGATTCCCTGGCCGGGCAATGATCGACAGTT
This sequence comes from Eleocharis quinqueflora, assembly GCA_964058865.1. Taxonomy (NCBI): domain Eukaryota; kingdom Viridiplantae; phylum Streptophyta; class Magnoliopsida; order Poales; family Cyperaceae; genus Eleocharis; species Eleocharis quinqueflora. The sequence goes on from CAXKVX010001557.1 coordinate 117,537, forward strand.
GGGGTTCACTACAAATATGCAATCACGTTGTTTTCCTACCTTAGTTGCTGAGAGTGCTGCACTTTGGGTCCCACCTAAGAAGAAGGCGCGGCCACCAATGCTCTCTACTTGTTTCCAAGATAGACCTGAGGTCTCTAAAAGATGAATGGTGTCCTTTGTGGGATTGCCTCCGGAATCAGAAATGACTACTGATACTAGGAAAATATTCTCACCAGAGACCACTAAATGACACCAATAGGTGGCATCAATCACGTCTGGCAAATTTACTCCCCTCCATATATAATCGCCACTTAATAGCGACTCCTCGGTTATGACAACAACTTGATCTGCAATTGAGACACCACAGCCATGGAGAGCATATATCGCTCCATTGCACGTCACGACTTGGCCGGTGAATTTATTGTAATATTGCGAATCAATTGGTAGTGACACTTTAGTCCAGCTTGCATCCACATTAGGTCTGCAGTAAAGAATGTCATTGCTTCTTCTCCTTACATAAGTGACCATGCATGTGCGGGAAGTTGGAGGGGATGACAAGACGCAACCGCCGAGGTATATAAATGACTCCCCACGCAAGGAAGGAAGATGCACTGTGAGCTCTGGTTTCAAGGAGAGGTGCAGGAAAAATGTTTCTTTTGTTGATTCGTCTACCAATAGGAGCCACTCCCCGAAGCACCCCAGGCATTGTTTCCCTTCCAACTGCGGAATTTTTCTTTCTTCGGTTCTGTGATCATATGGATTCATAAATTCTTGCTTGTCATTTTTTCTCCCAGGCAACTGAATTAGCCAGGGTTGATAGCCAACACTAGAAGGAATCAGATCTTCGCATTCTCTAACTACCATTTTCAATTAGCCTGCTAAGAACTGAAGTTACAGAAATTAGAATCTTCAAAAAGACCGTTCCAGAAAATGTACATAAACTAGTGTTTGAAGGAACTTAACAAGCCAAACATAAACTAGATATGATAATAATTTAAAATTTAAAATTAAATTAAATTTTCAATCCTTCTGTCAAGTAGTTTAATCCTGACATGAGAGCGCATACTTACAATTTAAATAAAGAACACGCTTCCTAAAATGCACAGTTGTGGGGTTAAATTTACATTTAAAAATCCTTTGGATAGGGATAGTCTTTAATATAGAGTTGAGAGTTCAATTTAGAATATAAAAGATGGACAAGTCTGATGGTGGGTCAGATCAAATTTTCTAAAACATAAATTTACATTCTCTTTAGTTGCACATTAGTGATAAATATCCTCCGACATTTTCCTAAATTATGAATTGTGCAAATCAGTCTCCCTATTTCTTTATATATATTTGAAAAATAATTTTAAATTGTTCCAGTTGGAAACGCAAATGGAGCAGGAACGATCAATCTGTTTTGTAAATTAGTTAAAAAGCTCTAATCTGATGAGTGGCAGTGCCCGTGGTCAATCTGGATAATTTACGATATCTCTTTAATGTAAGCAACATTTTTTTAAGACATCTTCACAGCAATTTTATGGTACCATTAAAAAAACAAAATTAGAAGGTAGTTTGTATACCTGGAACACAACTAACTCACAAAAGATCACTACAGACTTCACAATAGAAATAAGACAAATCTAATATAATTTGAGAAATAAGATCAGAAATTGAGATTCTACAAAAGCCAGACCTTTCAAAAATGTCTTTAGGTTGTCTTAAAACTTCTTGTCTCCAATGTCAACTTGTGATGATACTTGCTGTTACTATAGACTGAAACCCTAAACTGAAAATTACATAGTGGTCGATCATAATTTATACTTTAAGAGAGAGATTTTTATGCATATATAAATGAAATTAAAAGGATTTTCCATTTATGTCTTCTTTCTCATAATTCCAACAAGAGTTCAGTCATCTTGTACTTTGGAACAACAAAGAACCAAATGAGAATCAGACTATGAAATTGACAGTTGGATATTTCAACCAATACCCTTGAATATACAGATGTCGCATGCACAAACTTATATAAAAAATTGACAGTGATCGTCACAAATTACTTATTCACAGACTAAAGGAAGCCATTAAACTGTCTTCTTCATTTTTTATTTTTTTGTTTGAATAATCAAGTAGATTGTCACCTTGAAAATTGCTTGGTTTGTTGGTTGCATGTGCCTTCTTTCCAACCACCTTCACAAAAATTAGGAGGCCAAGTATTTGGGCTTCTTGCTACTGTTACTGGTTTCTGTCACACAAGGGTATTGTATAAAGACAAACTCTGAGGATCTTAATTTTTTTGTCAAGATAAAGAGCGTCAGAGACGGAGATGAAGTAGGGAAGGTAATAACGATGTATCTTTGTCGGTGGTTGAAAAAGGCTAGGGAAAGCGTGCCAGAGAAGAAAAGAAAATATAACATAATTGGTGGATTTATTTCTGATTTTAAAGAGATTTTGAACCCCTTATTAGGTATTATTTTCCTTGTACAAACAATTCTTCTAAAAACTCCCCAGTAAATTTCTTTGGTTTCCGGTTTGGCAAATTCTACTATGGAAAAAAAATAAATTGTTATATGAGGAAAAAAATTTCTTTCGGTTTTATTAGGCCGCAAGACATGTGTGGTTATATGAGGAAAAAAATAAATTTAAATACCCTAGTTTTACATTATTTTCTTGTACAATTAATTTAGTCAATCATAACAATTATTATTTTATTCAATGATGACATAAATTGTTCCGTGTGGACTTGATCGTTCTTTAATGAGGTACATTTGTAAATCAGAGGTAGATATCAATAAGAGGAAAAGTTTCATTTTATGGAGGAATGTTCATTTAACAATGTTTATTTTGAGAATCATAACAATATTATTTTAAAAATAATTGAATAACATTGAAAATATTTTTTTATATATCATTCGATAGACAAATATCCTAACTTTTTTTATGGTGTAAAACACACACCAAAACTTATCATGTTAATAGAGATGATATATGAATAATAAAAAAATCATTCTTTTTTTGGAAAGAAATATAAATCATTCTTGTAATGTTAAATTTTAAATCTAAATGTTATATTAAAAACTAGTTATATTGTTAAAAGTAAAGCTCCATAAAGTGAACCCTCCTGATTGTTATGAGTAAAAAAAAACCCTATTTGGCTCACTCGTTTCTAAGTTCAAAGCTACAGTACATTTAATTCCAAATGTAAATTCTTACTACTAATAAAAGGAAATTAAAATTTTTGACTCCAAACCTCTATTCACCTCTTAGATCAATACAGAACGTGAGATTTTCATTTCTTTCGATCACAACCGCTCAATTTTAGACTTTTAATTCCCTTACACTTTCAATTCTCTTATCATGATAAGAGTATGTAATATCTTCTCATGGGAACAATACATTCTGTAGCATTTATTATTAACATATATCTTGCTATTTATGATATTGCTATTTAAGATTCTTTGTGTAATTTTTGAAAGTAGAGATCAAATATTTATAATCATGTAGTAATATAGCAATAAACCAACATATTTTTTTTTCAAAAATAGACATTTGAGAAAGAAACTTAACCATATTTTACATTTTTTTAAATCTCACTTTAAAATTTATGAATCAGAAATATAAAAAAATACATCAACATAATTGGTTCATTGGATATTGCTTGTATATACTTTATTATGAAAGACATGAAAAACATTATAATATTATTTATTATAATATTATTTATTTCACCGCATCGCATTGGCATCTTACTAATTTAAGAAAAAAGACAGAAAATTCTACGCACAATTAGTTTTAACTAAACCGATAATAGTGTGTCACATTTAAATAATCTCAAGCAATGAAATAAAATATTATGGAGACGAACAAAATATATACTCAATATTAAGTTCATTTTATCCTATCAACTATACAAAAATTATGAAAAAATATTCCGATTTCATATTCGTACAATAAGCAATAAACACGTCAAGATTTGAACTACAATTTACAAAAAAGATCCAAATTTAACTTACAAGGCTCTTGTATGGAAACCAAAAGCTAAATATTATTTACCCAATATTAAACTCATGTGGTTAGAAAAAGTACGATGCGCATTATAAAAAAGTTGCTAAATGTATTATTCAACGAAAAAATATATATTTCAAAAATAATGAATATTTATATTTGTAAACATTTGTAGTTAAAAATTAAATTTTAAGATTCAATAGACCAAAATATTAATAAAAATTATACGGCTATCAAAACGGGAAAAGTGCATGTTCATAATAAAATATTTAGTTTATTCCCAAAATGAGACGAGCAAAAATAATTTTGCTAAAAATATAAGCTGGATATGAAATATTCGTGAATTTTAAGAGTGGGGATTTATATATGTGGGAGTATATGCAACTAAAATAAATTTCTAGGACTGGTAAAATAATTACTTTGTAAAAAAAAATGAAAAAAACTATGCAACTTTTCATATTACAGGTTAGGAAAATCACTATTAAAAAACTTATACATGAAAGGCTACACGAAAAATAGCCGCACTCAATCCAGAAATGCCAACGCAAAAGAAATGAAGTTACGACGCGATTCACATCACCTATTTTTCTTCGAAGAAAAGTATGACTTTATTATTGAAATCTCATCCGTTGAAATCTAAGTAACGGATGAGACTTTTTACAATCAGCCCCTCAGTCAAATCTTTGAGCGATCTGTTCCGTCTGATTTTAATTGGACGATTTAGATCGTAATAATAGAACCCTCCTTTTTGCTCAAAATAATAGCAGATTCGGACACCACGATTAGACGGTATAGAGATAACGAGCGTATGCTAGGCAATAGAGGCTTAATCATCTACATAATTTTAAAATTTGTAATTGCGAATTTTAAAATTATGTAAATCGTTCAATTAGTACTTTATTTTATGTAGTTCGATTACTCGATCAGTGACGGAGCCACATGTACTCAGTGGCGCAGTTGAATTTTTCTGAAAAAAAGAAATTTAAAAAATAATCATATATATTACGTTTTTTCAAAAATAATAATGTATTTGAAAAAAAATTGTACAAATGACCAAGATAAATTTTTTAAGAATAAACATCATTTCAAATCTTCTGAAAAAACTGTAAATCTTGAACCACCGACGAAAATTATGAATCCGCCCCTGCACTCGACCTACGAATCTTTTCGTATTCTCGGAAATTGACTGGTATATAAACGTTTATGCTGCACTAAAGATTACACACTTCATTTTTTCATAGATTTTGAAATGGAGAATCATTTTTTCTCTACGAAGTCCATGCAAGGTTAACTTTAACTGCAAATAATTATTTTTTTAAACTTATATATATATGCATTGAACTTTCTTTTGAATATTTTAATATTTCTACGTCTTTTTGATAAAATGAGTTAAATATTGGATATCTACTTGTACAATCAATTTTCAAATTTAACAAAATGAATTTAATAGAAAATTGACAAATTGTGACATTTATGATTTATTTCTTGCTATACTATTAAAAGAGGCAACATTTTATGTGGTGCACTATATAATTTTACAAAAAAATCGTGGCACTTCTGAAATGACTGTTATTTTTTTTTTCAAAAAAATGAATATCCAGACATAGTAAAATAAAAGAAGTTCTTGCAATTTTAATGATCCTTGATGAGATACGACTGATGATACTTGAATGAATCACATCATGTTAGAAAAATAATTATATTATATATTTAAGAATATAATTCTGAAATTTGTTTCATCTTTGAAGTATCTATTACTTATTTAAAAATTCAATATTATGATTATCAAAATGATCATAGTCAATCAATTACTATCTGATCTTGATCTTGATGTATAGTGTGAATTTTAATGTATTTGAACTATCCGAAGTGATTGGAACTTCGGAGTGACTAGTGTATCAATCTCCTGAGTATGCCATGTTTTTTTTTTTTTTTTTGTGTTCTGTCAACATCGTGTATACCATTATCAAATAATTTTCATTTTTATAATATATTTAATAAAAGATTTGTACTACTCTAGCTAGTTGTATAATGTTAATTATGAATATAATTTATTTTTTAAAAGAACGTTCATATGATTTTTTTTTATAAACAAAATGAGCCTACCATTCATCTAATTCGTGCTCCATTATATATGCATACATTTTTATATTATTGAATTACGAAGAAATAATTACCTTAAAAAGTGAGAAACAAGATGTTGCCACAAAGGTATTATCTAGAGTATTAAAATAATCCAGACGAATCGATCTGCTCGTGGTCCGATTAGTGTCCGACCCGTTCCTGATCCGTGACCGACCCACCTCGAGGTGCAAAATCGCTCCGATTCGTGAAAAAAAAATCCGTAGATCTACGACGGGGCGAGAAACCCCATTTTCACATCTCAAATTGTAAACTTCACATGATCGATCCAAACTATTGAACATCATCTACATCTTGAAATATACTTGGAGACACAATTTTATATTTTTTTAGAGATGTAGAAAATTCAATGATATGATGGTTTATGAATCATTCAATAAATATGATTTTTCTCTTATATAAAAAAAACAATTTTTTAAATATAAAATTATATCTCAAAGTAAATTTCAATATATAGATGATATAAAGCATTTTTATTGATCATTTAAAATTCACAATTAAAATATCGACACAAATTATAATCGCACATTGCAAATTACAATAACCTATTTTTAAAAACAATGATCGAGATGTGATCACATATATTCACATCTAATAATAAACTAAAATTGAGTGAAAATACTTTCAAGGTATGATTTACAATTTACAGCTCGGCCCAAAATAAAATGAAAATTGTTAAAAAATAACCCAGAAAATAAGGCCCACCGATCAAAGATTGACCGCCAATTCAGAAGAATATAGACCGTTAATTTTTAATCTAACGGTTACTCTGCAGAATAAAAAAGTTCAGAAGAGGATTTCGTTTCGCTCAATTCTCAAGTCGTACCTTTTGCTCACGATCTGTAATGATAACCGGAAAGTACAAAGGGTAGAGAGAAGATACACTTATTCCCAGCTGACAAGACAGTAGTTCTTAGTGAGAGCGGAGAAAAGGAGGGTTCGAAGCTGAGAGAGATCGCCTGGTGCAGAAATGGCGAAACTCAATTGATGCTTGAAACTACTCCATTCTTTCAGAAATGGCGACGACCGCACTGCCCAAGTCGGGAGCTGTCTCCAAGGGCTACAACTTCGCCTCTACATGGGATCAGGTAATCTAGATCTCGTACGAACGAACACAATCCAATCTACTATCCCTCTTATGTTTCACCAGATCTGATCTCGTTTTTTTTTTCTCAGAACGCACCGTTGACGGATCAACAAAAGGCTGCGGTCTTGGCTCTCTCCAATGCAGTTTCAGAGCGACCTTTCCCTCCTATTCTGGTGCCTTGGTTTTCTCGTTGATGTTTTTACTCTCGAATTTGGAATTGTAATTCTTGATTTGTTAAATGTTTTGCGAATTTGGTACAGGCTCAGGAGCAGATCTCGGGTAGGGAAGGGAGCGTCTCAGTTTCTCCTGATGAATCTTCTTTGGATGATGCTGGAGCCGTGGATGCAGTACTGGTTAACACACATCAGGTATTCAGATAGTGTACATACCATTGTTATTTCTGGTTGGAATACGAAATTGTTTGATGCAATGTTAAGGTACTAACTGGTTTCTATCCTTGTTTCCGGATCCGTATCCCCTGAAAGGGTCTGCTCCTCTGTATTACGGAATGGGCAGCAGAAAACACTGTAACAATTACTGTGCGGGCAGCGAATTTGACTGAGGGGGCAGGTGTTTTTTGCTGGCCATTCCAGGCTGGGGTATCTCATCAGATGCAAATTTCTTTTTACCAGTACTGCATTAGTCATAGTTATGATCCACATGCAAACATTGAACTTATACTTTAATTTAGGTTGTTATCCTTGTTTTATCGCTTTTGTACCACTCAAATTGTTGTGTGATAATAATTTATCCTCTCTTATGCTCGAACCTTTTTTTACTTCTTTTGTATTTTCCTTCAGTTCTATAAGTGGTATGCGGAGCTTGAATCAGCCATGAAATCTGAGGTTTGCACCTAGTATTCAATCTTTTCTCTTCTGTATTAAAAGTAAAGATTGCTCTTTGGTCGACATTTTGCTAGTTTACTGACCCTACTTTTTTAACAGACCGAGGAAAAGTATCGTTTGTATGAGGACACACTTGCAGAAAGGATCAAGATATGTGACCAAATTCTTCAACAAGTATGTTTTTATTATACAGCAATCAGTTGATGATAACACATTGAACTGATGTACCGTTTCAATCAAGTCTGATGTTCTACTAGTGCTGCTTACTTTTAATTCTTAACTTGCTCTTTCTTTTATCTGTTGCCTTTAGTATTATTGAAGAAAACTATGTATGTGAGACTTATTTAAGTCTGGAGTGCTGAATGGAGGGATGATGAGACAGAATTAGTTTAATCTGTATGGCATAAATGTTGCCTAATTTACACAGTTTGGGTTGGTTACATGCTTGAGGGTACCAAATATATCCTTGCTATTTTGCCAGCTTTGTCATCTGATTTTGCAACTAAGGCTATTTGTGACAACATTGGATCAGTTTGAGCTTTAGCTGCTGATTTGAGAGGTTACTAAGTAAGAACATTGTTATTTTAGGCTATGTTGCACAAGATGAGTGCTTGTGTGCATTATCAGGGGCTCATGATGCTCTTGATGCAATTATATATACTATCTCTAAGTGAAAGTTTACTGAAATAAAATTAGGTCAAATCCAGGTTTGAATGCACATTTAAGGTTTAGTGGTGCTGGAACAACACTTGCATGCTTTTCAAGTTGATATATTAATCTTCAACCTTAAATAATTTTTTACAGTCTCTGTCTCAACATACATACACATCTTTTGCAGGTGGATAACACTCTTAGCTTTATAAGTGAACTCCAGTCTCTTAACCAAAGTGTGGCTACCAATACAAGAACACTACACAATGCTTGTGACCAACTAGTATGTTTATTAGCAATCACTGTCATTGTTCTTTTGGTCTGCTAAAGCTATTCAAATTTATATTTCCTGTACCTAAGCATGACTGAAGTTTTACATAGTGCACTAGGAGAACCATAGATAGATTCTCCGGATGTACCCCAGATAGTATATTGTTCAGGATAATTAGTAGAAAAAGAGAAGCCATACATAGATTCTCCCTCTCGGTGCCAAATAGTTTGTTGAGGTGAATTAGTAGAAAAGAAAGGATGCAACTCTTGAGTCAGGTCATTCTCTTAATTTGTCTTAAAGCCAGCTTCTAGTAAGGTAGTTTTGGTCACAGAGTGCTTCTTTTCATTGCCCTTATAAGAATTAAATAAAGACAAGCTGATCTCGAAGAACTTTTGGCTGTTTGGTTTGGTTCATAGAACCAAGATATCTACTGCTACTGGTTGTATAAACCTATTCGTTTTTTTTTTATCTTTGCTCTTGTTCTGTTTAGTTTTTAGTTGACAGTCTTTGAATTGAATGCTCAACTCATGTGAGACCTAACCATCACCATACAGCTTATCAGTACTGAAAAGGGTTACATTGATTACCTAGTGTCCATTTATGACCATTCCTGTAGATGTGGTGGTGTTCTTTGTCTTTACTAAATCCATATATTTCACCTTCTCAAAGTGTAGGTTGTTGACAAGCAAAGATTAATTGAATTTGCTGATGCACTTCGAAGTGGGCTCAACTATTTTGATGAACTTGAAAATGTAAGCTTTAGAATCTTTTTGGTATTCTTTGACTGGCTTGTTATACCTCAAATTTTTTTATCGATCTAATCTAGTAGTCCTGCATTTTTCATAGTTCCAATTTATTCATACCTCTGAATTAGTTAAATTATTTGGAAACTGTAGTTGGTTATTTTAAGTGATTTAAGTCCTTTGACCTTGCAACAGAAGCCTTTTTTTTCCATAACAAATTGTAGTATTTTACTATTTTTTCTGTCAAAACTGTGTAGGTATCCACAAGATTCTATGCTCCTAACATGAACATTGAGAACGAACAGTTTCTACCACTATTGAAACGGCTGGATGACTGCATCTTGTAAGTTCATTTACTTTTCTTTCTTTTAATTTATCTCTTATTCACTTCTATAGCCTCTTCTTTTAATATGTTGGAATTCTGAAAATTGATATTTTTTGTGGATGTAGGTATGTGGAAAGCAATCCCCAGTATGAAGAATCTAGTGTTTACTTGGTTAAATTTAGACAGCTTCAGGTGCAATTTTTAATCCAATGATTTTTCCATTATTTAACTTCACTTCTTGAAAGTGTAATTTTCACCAAAGAAAACAAATATTTGTTTCTTTCCTGTCTGGTAACCCAACATTGGAATGGTTTCCCTTGTAGATTTTTTTTTCAATTGTTTGCAGCCATATTAATCTTCAGGGTCAATGAAGCAATAAATAAACAATGTGCAATAATGAAAAAAGGTCCAACTCTTGGGTGTAAATGGAACAATAAATGAGAAATTAACTGATTTCTTTATGAACTTGGTTGCCTCTCCTTTTTAGTCTAGAGCACTGGGGATAATCCGTTCTCATGTTCTTTCAGTCCTAAAAGGTGCTTCTTCTCAGGTTTGTTCATATACCCCTTGCATTTTTTGGACTACAACATTGTTGGGAAATTTCAAAACTCTATTACGACATACACCAAAATTGTTCTTTTTCAGGTGCAAGCAGCAATAAAAGGCAGTGCTGCTGGGAAAGCTGCTATATCTGAGGGTGTTGAGGAATCAATAATCTATGTTCGCTTCAAGGCAGCAGCTAGTGAGGTATCTGCATATCAACATTATGGATTAACAAGCTTATACAAATTATAAGAAATTCATATATCGTACTTCTTCATTACTCTCATGTCAGAATTTGGAAAATATCTCAGTTGCAATTTTGTCTAATTTACTTGTATATTAAATAGTAACTGATACTTTCTTTATAGTAATGAGAAAGGTTTTGATATGCAGCTGAAATCAATACTTGGAGAACTAGAAGGAAGAGCTTCTAGGAGAGAATATGCACAGATTCTTTGGGAATGCCACAAGTTGTATTGTGAACAGAGGTTGTACTTGGTTAGTATTATTCCACTATTATTTGGCACCGTCTTATTGCTGTTCAACCTTTGTCCAGGACAATGCTAATTTAGTTGCTTTCTTATGTGTAGATAAAAGGTATTGTACAGCAACGGGTCTCTGAATATGCTAAAAAAGAACCATTGCCCTCATTGACTAGGTCTGGCTGTGCATATTTAATGCAAGTAAGTTTATCATTTTCTACTATGCAATTCCATGTTTTATAGTCATATTTTGACTAATATGCATACTTTTATTAAAGAATAGTTTGTTTTATTTACAATCATGATATGAAATGGCTCAATATTTGTGGAAAATATAAAGAAGTATACATGTCAATAGTTTATTTGTAGCAGCTATGAAAGGTTTGGCTGTGCATATTCAATACTTTATTAGTTGCATAGTTTGCTGTTACTCATTGGTTCTCTAGTAACTGCCAGTAACTTACTGATACCAGCTGGTTCAGTGATCAGTTGCATATTTTGTTTCGATGTTGTAATACCATTAATTCTTATGAAGTTCTTTTGAATGTTTTTTAGGTTTGTCAGTTTGAGCACCAGCTCTTTGATCACTTCTTCCCATCATCCTCTAAGGATGTATCAAGCTTGGCTTCTCTTATGGATCCTTTGTAAGGTTTATCTTTATCATTTTGGTTTTTCCTACTAACCCTATCTTAATAACTAGCCAGCTGTCAGATAAGTTTGCCCTTGCACCATAAGCCAATGCTGAGATTATCCCAGTAAGGTGTGTTGTGACTTATAATGGTTTTTAGGTCCAGCACTCATTTACTCAAGTATGCTGATATTAAATCTGAAACACTAGCAGTATGACAAGCATGATGTTGGATACCAGTTCAAAATGTAGGCTTCGTAGTATTTACTGAGAAGAATATTGAACTTTCTAATTCTGAACGATTATTATTTTTATTTAATTTAAGACATGCTTTACATTTTATCTTCTTTACTGCAAATTTTAAGCTTTTGAAATTTGCCCTTTATTGTATGTCATTTAACTAAATTATTTGATCTTGAAAGGTGTACTTATCTGTATGACACACTAAGGCCAAGGATCATACATGAGGCTAACCTGGATGCCTTATGTGAACTTGTTGACATACTCAAAGTTGAAGTCCTTGGCGAACATCTAACCAGGAGAGGTGAATCTGTGGCTGGGTTACGGCCTACACTGCAGAGAATCTTGGCTGACATCCATGAGAGACTTGCCTTCTGTGCTAGAACCCACATTCGCGAGGAGGTGAACTTTTACTTCGGTTCCTTCTTCTTGGACACTTTCTCATGAATATGAGGAGTATACAAAGTTGGAAGGACCTTATAATTGTCAAAAGATATTGCATATCCCTGTAGTGTGATAAAAATTGCAAATGCTACTCTAAAATATGTGGACGCATTACATATGCCCTTGTACTATTTACTAAATAAATATTCAGGTTAACTTGTTAGTTTCCTAGTTGCATAGACAGGCTAGTTTGCAAATGTTTGTGTGAAAGGTTAAGGGCAAACCATGGAAAACTTTTTTTCTTATGTTGTAGGGTCAATCTCCTATCCAACAAGATCTGCACTTTATGTCAAACAAACCTAACCTGCCTAAGCCTGATCTTAGGAGTTGTGAGCTAAGACCCGATTTGTGATCCAATGGCTTAGCTGCTAATGATTGACTCATCTTAACCCATTCATCGGGATTAGACACAAGTAAAATTTATAGTTGTAAGGACTATAATTGGGAATAAGATGAAAAAAATACAAAACTGTCATGATTTATGGTTTGAACCCATGTCGTTTTGAGGGGTGACAATAAAAAAATTTGAACAAAAGTACCAAATGAACTTTATGTTATGTCTAATTTATGATGCTATTATTAGGAAGGTTGGATTGGGTCTTATCTGATCTGATCCAACATATGCAAGCTACATTGTTTTACTGGTAATGACCTTTCTTATTTGTGAAAGCATCTACTTATCAAAATCTTATAAGAATTTAGTAATTTGGATTTTCAACAGATTGCAAATTATCGTCCGTCAGTTGATGATCTGGACTACCCCAGGAAGTTGGAAAGAAGTGCGGAGGCAGCTTCAACTCCTGCTGTAAGTGATTAGTTCCTAAGTTTATCTTATTTGGGGCATTTTGATGTATAATCGACATATTAACCGACAATCCAAAATGACAATATGTGCATCGTGCTTTCAAACATTGCAAATATTTATCAATCTTACCTACATACCCTGTTTCTGAAATGGGTTGGTTAGTTTTAGGGATCAGCAGAGAAGGGTGTATAATTATACAGTTGTGCTCTGTAATTTACAAACAACAACAACATATTAACAACAACAAAGCCTTTAGTCCCAAACAAGTTGGGGTAGACTAGAGAAGAAACCCATTCAGAGTAATATTCGATTGGGTTTGATACCCATGAGAATGGCTGAATTTTCAAGTTGGCTCGCCAAGCCTATCACTACTAGAGATGGCAATCGGGCAAGTCGGGCGGGTTTGGGTCGGGTCGGGTCGGGTCGGGTTGGGTAGTTTGACTTTCGACGGAAGTCGGGTCACGAGTCGGGTCGGGTCTCGGGTCGTAATGTGCCCACAACTTTCAGGTCGTGGGTTGGGTCGGGCGAGGTCGGGTCTCAGGTCGTAATGTGCCGACAACTTTCGAGTCACGGGTCGAATCGGGCTAGATTGGGTCGGGTCTCGAGTCGACAAGTGCCAACAACTTTCGGATCACGGGTCGGGTCAGGCGAGATCGAGTTGAGTCTCAGTCCGACAAGTGTTGACAACTCTCGGGTCATGGGTCGGGTAGGGCGAGATCGGGTTGGATCTCGGGTCGACAAGTGCCAACATTTTCAGGATCGGGTCGGATGAGATCGAGTCGGGTTTTAGGTCGTCAAGTAACAACTTTTGAGTAATGAGAGTCGGGTCAGGCGAAACCAAGCTGGGTTTCGGGTAAGATAGTGTCGACTCTCTAATCACAACCCTCCTTTTTTCCTGGCTTGGGACAGGCAATGTAAATAACTACATAGGCGGAGTTAGTTATGCTCTGTAATTTAATTGGAAAAGATGAGGTTCTCATTTGCTGCAACAGTTTTCTTTCTGCAACTTAAATGGAACCATTCCTTTTTATGACTATGAGTTTCTTCGGCCTTGATCACTGATGTGGTATTATTTATCCTTATGATGTATATGTATGTACTTGTATGTAGAATGTGGACAACTCGGATATATATGAAACTTGGTTCCGGCCATTGGAGAAAACAGTGTCATGCCTTTCAAAGCTCTACCACTGCCTTGAACCAGCAGTGTTTACCGGATTAGCCCAGGTATGTTTATTGTTTTAGCAATACAAAGTTTATAATTCTGGGGTGTTATTATACTCTGATGTCTGTCTTTTGTGTTTCTAACTGTCTTTCTGCTTGTGCTTGTGTCCAGGAAGCTGTGGAATTTTGTTCAATATCCATCCAGGTTTGTCAGCTTATTTTACTCTATCGATTGGATTTGCTTTCTTCATATTGAGAAATATATTGTTTTGTTGGCACTAGAACCAAATATAACAAGTCTTGAGATGGAAAAAGATGAAAAAACATAAATAATAATTTCTCTTCCGACGATTTCTAGTTCAGAAGATGTTATATAATGATGTAGAACTAATTACTTGGAGACCTTAATTTTTTTCTTTATTTTACCTTTTTTTGTTAAAAAGAAGCAGAGGTGCTTCCTGTTTCATTTAATATGAAGCAGCCCTTAGTTTTGCAGCAGCTAGTTTACACCAGTATCTCTGTGTTATTAAAACAGAATGCCAGCAAGTCTATTGCAAAAAAATCAGGACAGATGGATGGTCAGCTTTTCCTTATCAAGCATCTTCTCATTTTGAGGGAGCAGGTACACTTTTATGAGATTACTTGAGATTTTTATCAAGTTCATCTCTGAAGTACCTTTTCTAATATCTAAATACCATGAACATCAGCTCCAATATGCATAATCTAGCTAATAAAATCAGTCTGAGATTAAAAGTCACCTTGGAATTGTTATAAACCAGTCATTTTGGAAATTTATTTTGATTTTGGTATTGCTAAGTATACTTTTATTGAGCTTTTTTTGTCAAAATGTGGTTTTGAAATATAAATCGTATTAAATTATGTTTTGCAAAATACAATTTTGAATTTTTGATTCATACAGAAAAAATTACATCTACAGACCGGTCTCTTCTAATATTTACCAATTTTTATTGGGGTGGCATGTTCTGATATGTTACATACTTCGTTTTATAATTAAGCGAGGCGTTTTGATGGACTTATGGTGCTTCCGTCTATTATTTATTTATTTTTGTCCATGGAAGTGGAACTAATGAACTGCTTGAAATGTCATTTATCACCAGATTGCACCTTTTGACATGGAGTTCTCAGTGACATACAAAGAGCTTGACTTCTCTCACTTGTTGGTAATGTCTCTTTGAAGCAAAAGATCAAATTCTTAAAGCAATACAAAAAAGTGTAATTTACATAATTGCATATAGGAACACTTGAGGAGGATTTTGAGAGGCCAGGTGTCTTTGTTTGATTGGTCAAGATCAACATCACTAGCCAGGACATTTTCTCCTCGAGTACTTGAGAGTCAGATCGATGCTAAGAAGGTCAGCTGTTATTAACTTGATTACTTATATTTAATTCTATTATTTTGAGCCTCTTTATTGTATCAAGTCTTTTATAATGTGCTACCTGTCGATTTTGTTGGACCAAACTAAATGGAACTGCTTGTGAAATGTTCATTTTTTTGCTCCTTTTTAGTTTATTTGGGGTATAAGATGATATCGAATTGGCTCCAAACCATATGGATACTAAAGGGCGTTAAAGAGGCTTTGTGGTCATCTATTTATTCATTGTTTTAACTTCAAAGTTCATTGTTACAAGTATGGGTTATTTTGGTTGATTCAACTTGTTCATTCATAATATCTCAGGAACTAGAGAAAAGCCTAAAGGCCACATGTGAAGAATTTATTATGGCCATCACTAAATTAGTTGTGGATCCGATGCTTTCCTTTGTCACAAAGGTAAATGCTTCATGTTGTGTTAATGTAGGTCCTTCATTTTTAAGAGGAGGGATCACTTGACAATGCTTATTTTGACAATCTTGACAGTGGAAATTTAAATTAATTCAAAATCTTTAAAATAGAAAAATATATAGACATTCTTTAGCTTATATGTTAGTTGTGTTTTCAATTTGATGTGATTTGAGCGTCATTTAAGAAAGCTTCAAGATCCCTAATATGTGAATTTAGGGCCTCTCTAATTATTGTTTGGCGGACTCCCAATGAATCCATATTCTAGTGAGTTGCCTAATCTTTCTTACCAGACGTAATGGATTGGTCCAAAGAGAAAGCACATCATCTCAAACCTTCTGTCTGTGCCCTAACTCCCCAAGTAACACCCAACAATTCTTACATATGCAGTAAGCATTTGAAATTTGGGCCTCCATTGCAGACATGCTAATTGTTTAAACTAATGTTGGTTTGAGCAAAACATTGATTAAATTACTATAAAGTTTTGTATTAACTGAAATAAAATGTTATGGATTTATTCACAAGTAACAAATGCAATTTGGCGATCTGATCTTTCTGACAAGTTGAAATTAAAATATTTTAGGTGTCAATTAGAATTCTGATATATACCTACTTGGCTTGGTTGTCAATATTTTGATTTACAAGGAAAGAATTTTTTTAGAACAAGACAGTTTTCATATTTAATGGGACAAAGAATACATCGTTTTAGGTTCCTGACATAAAATTTTGTTAGTCTTTGAATATCTCAAAAAAGTGTTAGGTTTTAGTTAAAAATGTGTTAATATTTAAGTAGTACATGCTTCTTGGCAAAAGATCCTCTTTACATTCCTATTCGTCTGCTAATGATAATCCAATTCCGTTTCATAAACTGTTGGTATCAAGATATGGATTGCAGTCCCATCATGCCTTGTCATTTATTCCCTTAATTATTATTCTTATTCCAGTTCAGTTCCATTCTGTAGGCTAGAATTTGAACAAGTTAGCGCATCTAACTTTAACACCTGATAGTGGAACTAGACCCCTGAACAAGTACATGGAATATTCAACAAGTGTCAATAATGCAGCCCACTCTTTATCTCATGAACTATTCAGAATACATCAATTTCAATTAGTACTTCTCTTTTGTAATGAGAATTGATTTATCGTCTGAATTGGGAGTGCTATTATTTCTTGTTGTGTTTTACTTGCATTATGTGCAACAGCAATTGAGAAAAATGGCTTATTATCCATCCTTCTGTTGATTATTTATGTGATCATTGTCTTTGATCAAGGGTTGGTAGAATGCATGCATAATGGGGAGTTATGTATAGTCTAGTCCTCTCCATTTTCGTTTTTCATTTTCCCATCAAGCAGAATTATTTTCTTGTCATGCTACTGAGTTATGGCGATGCTAACATGATATAACATTTGCTAGGTAACTGCAGTAAAAGTAGCACTGTCTTCAGCGAACCAAGGGCAGAAGTCGGATTCAGTCCTGGCCAAACCCCTTAAGAGCCAAGCATTTGCATCTCCTGATAAAGTCGCTGAAGTTGTTCAAAAGGTGAAAGTAGAGACTGATTTGTTTCTTACTTTTCAAATTTATTTATTTATTCTTGGCCTTATACAGCTAATTGTGTAATCCTTGGTAAATTTCCTGTCTAACTTCAATTTGAAAAAAAACCATAATAAGAAAAATAAGATTGATGTGATCATATTACATCCTACAATTTGTGACATACAGGCGCATCCTTGTATTGCCTATAATTTCAGTCATGTAGTGTCTTCCTGGCTTGTTTTACGATTGTAATTTTATTTTCTTTTGTTTCTATTCTACTGGACCAGGTCAGGGATGCAATTGAGCAAGAGTTGCCCAAAGTCATGGCTAAGATGAAGCTTTATTTGCAAAATCCATCAACCCGCATTATCCTCTTCAAACCCATCAGGTGAGCCGTCACTTGAAAAAAAGTTATTTTTTTTTCTTTTTTTCTGCCTTGACATTTCCCCAAATATTCACTTAAGAACCAGTTTTAGTCTAAACTAAACTCAAATGCCCAACAGAACCTCAGATGCAATTAATCCATGATAATTAATTCAAGACTGCCTCTATTAAACATTGGGACTGTGTAACCTTTTCCAACCTTAATTGTTCAATATGCTTCACTACTAAAATCCCTGTTTTCGACAAAAAATACCTGTTTTATTTTTGTAGGACAAATATAGTTGAAGCCCATGTGCAGCTGCAAAAGCTACTAAAGTCTGAGTATTCAGCTGAGGAAATACAGAGTATGGGGATCTCATCCATACAAGATCTACAGTCACAACTTGACAGCCTCATGTAGTCCGAATTTCCCTTTATAGTCAATCTTTCCAGTCTTTTTTGTGTGGTTAATATTAGATTGTAGTTATGATAGTGATTACCAGTTCATTATTCAATGGGTGTAATTTTGCTGTGTATGCGTCTTTCTTTCTGATTTTCAACATAATTTGTGTGTGTGATACATGAAACAGAAAATAAATATATAAGAGAACACTAGAACAGGTATCGGCAAATATCATCTACCGTTTCAGACAACTTAAACATTACTAATAGTTTAAAATAGATTTTATTACGAACATTCTGTTCTCTCATTGATGTCTTAAATGATAAAAACAGATATTTTAGTAGAACCAAGTCCTCTGAAATATGATTAACCTTTTGTTGCATTTTACATTCCAGAAGAGAATCAGATTATGGTGCCCAAACTAATAGCTTTTACCTTCGTCACTCAATAATAAATATTACCAGTATGTACCATAATGTTTGAAAGAGTATAATTCATAAAACCTCAATCTCTTGATTTTACCAAAGAGCAAAAGAGAAAAAAAATGAAAGCTTCAAACATTTGACTCTGTATTTCTCTGGAAGTAACGTACTCTCGTGTAACAAGCACCATTTAGGTCAACCCAAAAATCTAGATATTTATATTTTTCTATTCATTAAGCCATGAGCAAGATGTTTTTACGACGGTGTGCCGGTTTGATATTGGACTTATTAGCTTGTTGATGGTGGAGATGAGTAAAGCCTAGCCTCTTCCTCTTTGACGCGGCTTCCATCTGCTCGTCGCACAAAATTTGTCGGCATCGGCATTCCTCACTGCAAAATCCCAAGTCACCTCTGTAAAAAAGATTGAAAATTTTATCAGTTAGTTATAAAATGGACCAGAAATCATGTTAGCTGGTAATACTTGGTAGATATTGTTACAAAATCAAAGTCTTGATGGATTAAATTAAGATAAGGGAAGGTTTAAGTTGATAGAAGTTGGAACAATTAAGCCCCACTTATATACATGTATAATTTAGTTTGTCCTCCAGACTTCTACTTAGGTCAGAAGTTATACTTGATCACCTAAACTTCCTAATTTTCCCTTCTTTAGTAAAGATATCTCAAACTTAATTTTCAAATTAATGTATAAATAATAAACCAACAATATTAGAATCATAACCAAAACAAAAAGGAACACGGCTATGTTTTGAATCTGACTAAAAAAAGGTAAGTAGTATAACTAATTAAGACAAGCAGTCTGGAGCTAAAGTCTGATACCTATACATATAAACATCCATGTTAGGGCTTAACACCTTTTTGCAAAGATGGCATGCCTTCAATAGCTCTTTATACTTGCAAGGATTAACCATAGGCTTCAAGACAATGTTTGATCCATGCATATGCTGTTGTATCACTATTCGGAGCCCGGCATGCCCTTCCGCTGGCGATCGAAGTTGACCGACCACACCTTTGATCCTATGTGTCAAGATTTTCTTTGCATGGATCCTGATTGCCGTATTATCTCCACCCTCCTCCCCTACATGGAATATGCTCTTCTTGCTTGAAAGCATCTTGAGAGGAGGATGGAAAGATTAGGGGAGGTTGCTACTTAAAGCACTGAAAAAGAGAAGTGGGTAATAGACTAATAGTTCTCTCCACTTTCTTATTGAAGGGAATTGCTCCATTTATAATTATGGGCATATGTACAAGCCTATAACGTTTATATTGCAAATAATTATTTTTTTATTTGTTTGAAATAAGGGTCCGTGATTCTGATAATTTTAAGTGTCTTTTGTTAGAATTGAATGTATTTTTTTTTTTAATGGAGAGATAGAACCCAACATTTTATTTAATGAATTTAATGTTTGAAATACCGTAAACTAGCCTTTAGTCTAGTAGCTAAGAGCAACGACTTCTGTGTGAGAGATCTTGAATTCGAAATCCGAATAGAGAATTTAAGATCATTTAAATTTGAGAAGCTTGATTCTTATCTTTATCTAAAAAAAATTGAAGTACCTGACTTTATTATATCAATTTTATTTGCAAGCAATGCTTCAATAGTTGATAATTTACTTCATTATGGTTGATTAATATTTTACATTGAACAAACTAAATGTTAGATTTTTGGAATATGTACGTCTAACAGTAAACATTGAGTATTATTGTTGTGAACAAAAATGGAAAATAATATTAAAATTTTCTTGTAATTTACATAGTTTATCATTTTGTATTATGAAATTTTAATTATCTTTGCATCAACAGCTTATATTTATTTTATTGATAGAAAACGCTTATAGTTTATTTTACATGAAAGGTACATTTGAGTATTTCTATTGGTTTGTGTGTATTATGGTATGTTCTAAAATTGAAATAATGAATTGATGCTTGGACTTTTATATTGACATATGATTTGAATTCATGCCTCATTATTTTTATACTCACGGTTAGCTCATAATCAAAGATTAATCGGTTGTCTCCATTTTTCCAGAAAATGGAGAATAAGAACTCGAGGAGAGAGGAAGAGGGAGGTGGGGTCAGAACTCAGAACGAGTGATGGGTATTAAACAATTTGTTCTCAAAAGCAATTATAAATAAACAAATTCCACTTGTGGAGATCGGATTCCATCACATCTTTCACATGACATTTTGTGATCATTTTTTTTTCGAAAAGTGAGAAAAATAATAAAATAATGTGTTGTGCAATTAATAGTCACGTCTCAGATCATTTATAATATTTTTTTAAGAGCACTAGATCATTATTTTTACTTCATATTTAATGAAAAATTTCAAGAGAGGATGATGGAGAAATTTTATAACGAGTCTAATTATGGACCGGATTAAACATAATAACCTAAGATCTTTTAAAAAAATTACAAATGTCTGGGGCGCTGTTACCCTAAATTCCATAAAATGTTTTATTATTTTTCTCAGTTTTCTTCTTTGTCTCACATCATTGCAAAAAATAGGAGCGTTATTGTAGTCGCGCTCCTAGAAAGTTGAAGATTCTGAAACTTTCGAAAAATTCCGGTTGAAATTCATCTAGAAACATTATTGTTAATCGCACATCTATTTTTACACACTAGAAAAAACAGACAAGTAAAGAACATACGAAAATAATAAACTAATCGAAAAAATTTAGAGATGCTATTATTAACAGTGTCTCCGATTATTTATAATTTTTTTAAAAATCTTAAATTATTATTTATAATTTGGTCCATAATTAAGCCCATTAAAATAATCCGATGAGTGAAGTGGGTCAGAACGAGTGATGGGTATTAAACAATTTATTCTCAAAAGCAATTATAAATAATTAAATAAACAAATTCCACTTGTGGAGGGATTCCATCACATCTTTCACATGACATTTTGTGATCTATTCTTGGCTTTTTGGCGGAGGTCCTTTTCAAACCTCATTTTGAGTCGATTAAATTATTCAAGTTGTTAATTTCTTTTAAAAAAAATGCAGTTTGTATTTATATATATTTACTGACATTTATTTCCATTTGTTTTTTATATTAAAAAATATCTAGACATCATTTACGGACGTCAAATCAAAGGGACAGTACCTATTTATGGCATGTTATCATGTTTTTTTTCTCTCAGTAAAATGAAGGATATTAATATATTATATTTGTCAGAGGTTGCTAACAGATGGGATTAATCATTTAATTTCGTATATTACAAAGTTTACTATTTTATGGAATGAATGAAAAATTTATCAATCCAACAATTTATTAAATCTTCCATAAAAAATATTACATTTGCTGTTAAAGACCGATCTACTATGAAATAAAAATATAGAGCTGATACATAGATACCAATATTGATATCGACTATCGATACAAATATTATCATGCATAATTATTTGAGTTATTTTGCACATTATTTGAGTTATTATATATGTTATTTTTTGTACTAAAATAGTTATGCATATTATTTGAGTTATTATGCATATTATTTTATTAACATGTATAATATTTTTTTCAGTATAAAAATAAAATGAAATAACATGCATAATAACTCAAATAATGTACATAATAACTTAACTAAATGTGCATAATAACATCGATATCGATAGTCGATATCAAATGTGATATCTACGTGACATTATCCATAAAAATAATAGTTTGCTACGGTGGCTTTTGAACTACACTAACAACAAGGAAGTGCTCTTAGATATTAATTGCAGCTAGGCAAATAATATACGAGAAAAGTGGTTGTAATAATATTCAGTAATCAGTGGGATCTTTTGTTTAATTAAGAATATTGCTTTGGCATAATACATGATTTATTTTTCTGTTCATCTCCTACCAAAAGATCCTGTTTTGAGATCTTAACATAAAAAAAGAGACTTCACTCTCCAGTGTATAATATTAATAAGATTGGAATTCATTGATTATAAATTACTTTGACCATCTTAACAATAATAATATAATAATTAAACCCAACAATTAAAATGTAATATATAATTTATACAAATTATATGCAGAAAATATAAGTAAAATTAATATGATTTTTCTGGAAAATTAATATGAATTTTATTGTTATATTTTTTTCTGTTGAAAATTTAACATGTTTTAATTTGTTTATATAAGGGGTTCCCATCCTTAAAAGAATTAAAACAGTGATAAATGAAGTGCCAATTGTGACATGTAGCTGTGTTTTTGTTGTTATCGCCTAGTGGTCGTATTAATTAGTCTTAATTAATCAGGCGCAAGGTTCACGTTTCTTTAACGAAACGCGTGCGCGTGTTAACAATATTGCCCCTCCGTATCTATACTATCTTATAAAGCATCTAAGAAGTGAAATTCTTCATTTGATCATAATCTTATTTTTTTTATGGACTAAAATATTCTTCAAATCAGAAGATACTGATACACAATGCTTGATTCTATAAAGACAATAATGTCATTTGTACAAATTATATATAGTAAGTATTATAAGATTGATTATTCACATATTGAAATCTCCCGTGACATTGCATTTTATTAGCTAGGGAAAAAAATGAAAAGTTGTGCCAAAATATTTTAAACTATTAATATTTTCTATACAAACTAATTTTCAAGCACGCATTTCATAGTCGCATTATCATACTAATGTATTAAATATTTTAAACTATTTATTATTTTTTAACTAAAAAATTAGTTAAATACCACATAACTTTGACTATGACAAAGTAAAAAAATTATAGTATTTTAAAATACTATAGAATCATACTACTGACCGATAATTTACAAATACAAGAAATGGACGAGTTAGTTAATTTGTAAAAATATATATATAAATATATATTTTTTTATTTTCTGATATTTTTGGTTAGATGTCAAATCATGAAATTAATGAAACGGTGCAATATTCAACCCTGCTTTGTAATTTTGTTTTGTTAATTATTTTTTCATGCATTTAATTTGAAGTTCAAAGATCCGCATTTACATATATTTTTCAAAATATAATTGATATTTGAGACTGATGTATTTTTTCAAAACTATTGCCTTATAAATTTTATGGGACATACACATGATACAAGAACTAATTTTTATGGGATATACCGATATATCATAGTTAGGAGAATCTAAACTAAGTTATTTTTGTCTATTTTTTGATAACGTACATTTTACGAAATATTACTATACGAATTGCATAAATAATATCTTTTATTTTGCTGATGATTTTTTAAATATAGCATTGAAAATTATGCAATGTATGTAGAGTTCTCAAAACCGTGTCTGCGTGTCTGAAAATGTCACGGAACGACACGGCACGATAAGGACACGGCACGGTTAAGACACGGCACGGTTAAGACACGGCACGAAACACGACACGGTACTGTTCACGTGCCGTGTCTTAAGCATGTCGTGCCTTGGTTTCCTACTGTAGGACACGGCACGGCACAGCACGAAATGTTTATGAGGAGAGACACGACACGGCACGGCACGACACAGAACGACACGAGAACACGTCTAGACACGGTACATTTAGACACGACACAACACAGATAGACACGTCACGGCACATATAGACACGGGTAGGCACGAATAGACACGGATAGACACGAAAGTTCAAATTATTTTGAAATCTTTTGCATTTATTAATTATTCTATTTTAAACTTTACAAATTTTAAAAAATAAACGTTTAGACACGAGTCACGACATAGTTAAGACACAGTTAAGACACGACATGTTTAGACACGACACATTTAGAGGTGGCACGTTTAGACACGACACGTTTAGACACGACACGTTTAGAGACGGCACGTTTAGACACGACACGTTAAGACACGACACGGTTAGGCACGGAACGGTTAAGACACGACACATTTAGACACGCCGTGTCTTAACCGTTCCGTTCCGATCCCTTCCAATTTTTGGCACGGCACGGAATGACACGGTAAAAATAATAAAATACTAATCGTTTCGTGCCAAGCCGTGTTTGGAACGGAACGGCACGAAACGACACGAATTTAAAACACTGTATGTAATAATCTGAATTACTATCCAATTTTTTAAATATTTGTTTGAATCTCTGGATTGAATGTGTTAATTCTTTCATTCAATTTCAGGTATTTTACTCTCATCTCTATTGTTGTCTTGAAAAAAAACCCTCCATGGCGCCGTTACGTCGACTCAACAACCAAGTAGAAGCAATAGGACATATTCAAAAATAATCTGATGCAACCAGAAAATATATGTGTTTACCTTCTCAAATTTGGCTAAGTACCCACTATCATATATTAGGTAGCTATGTTTGTGTGTTCACCTAGGCTAAACAGCAGTGACGCATAAGAGGCGTAAGCAATCGTTAGAGAGAGCTTCAATAACCTTATCAAGCGAGATCAAATTTCCAAAAATCCACTCAAAGAAATAGAAAATAATAATAGTAAAGTGTAATATGCCATCTTTCTTATGTTAAGTTTCATTTCTTAGCAGATATGCTTCTAGCATTTTTATCTTAAGTTTTTCTTATTTTAGTATCTTTGAAGCAAACTAAATAATTAAGCTCATGTCATAATTCTGATTTGTGACACTTTATTTGTTTTATATTTATTGTTGTTATTGTTATTGTTCTTGTTTTTCTTCTTCTTCTTGTATTGTTTTTGTTCTTCTTCTTATTTTTGTTTATGTTTTGTTCTTATTCTGGTGGTGGTTGTTGAAGAGTTAAAAAAAATCAAAATTATTAGGACAAATCATTTCATTTATGCATATATATGACACATTAAGTTTTCTTCAAGTTTAATGCTAGAAAAATTGAAATGACTTTTTAAAGCCTTTGAGAATAACGAAATAATGGCGAAGATTGTGAACTTTGGAGATTGAATATTTTGAATTTGGAACAAATGAATATTTTTCAAATAGTAAAATAATGGTGAGGAATTCAATGTGCAACTTGTTTGGCTACATGGAAATGCCTAATATAGGATTAAGCATAAATACGATTTTATTAGTTAATTATATTTCACCGTTTTGGAATGGCATTAAACATTATGTATTTTGCCAACTCTAGAATAACGAAATTGGTTAGAAATGAAATGAATCTTTGTTTTGATAAGATGTATGCAAATTTTTAAAAACTTTGTTTAAACTATTTTGATTTCGTTCAAATATTTGATGGCAAGTAAAAAAAAAAAAACTCTGTTTAGATCGTATAACGAAGTTTAATTTGTCTTATGGTTAAGAGCCATGAAATTTTAGTTAAAAGTTTGGATCTATATATGGTATACCAATATAAATCTTTCAATTTAATTTTCATATTTATTTGGTAAAGAAAAAAAAAGTGAGGCTACGATATTTCTCACATATGGGCGGCTCAGACGGTCCATTCTAAGTTGCTTAGTACAATTTAGATATTAAAATCTCGTAGAATATCAAACTCAATAATTTGTAGAATTTTGTGCTAATTTTCTTTCGGAGTTTTGAGCCATTTTTAGTATTTATAAAATCAATATTTTTCTCCAACAAATTTACGTTCGTCGTCACTGTTGTGATTTTTTTTGCAAAAAGAGAGAGAAAATGTAAATTAGAACAACCATGCAAGGGAACAAAAGAAACCGGCAGGTCTCTAATATACTTTTATTGCTTAAAAATATTGTAGAATGATTTGAATAGTTTCGAAAAACAATATTCAAATTTTATATTCACAGAGTTAATATTTTTTTTCACTAAAAAAACTGAATATCAATAGTCTAAAAGATTAATCCTGCAACTTTTTTCGTGATAAAAAATTTGATCTTTTTGTGGAGGGAAATTCATCTCTCCACAAAAAGCAATCTCTAGATCTGCACCTCATATACTTATTGTTAGCTTTAAAATTAGTTTACAGAGATCAAAGTCTTTTTGAAAAAAGCGATTATTGTACTTGAATGCAAAAAGATTTTGAAAAGCTTGTTGAAGGTCTTTTTCGCATTTTTTAAGGAGATGATCGTTGAATATATAGTATCACTTGGAATTTGATACATCGCTATATATATATAGTTCGTTTGAAGAGATGTTCGTGTAGAACTTCTCTAGTTAAGTCCGAGCTTCTTGTAACAGAAAGATTTGTGAATTTGTCATTCAAAATCTCTTTTTTTATTTGTCATTCAAAAACATCATTTGCTTAGCAACATGTCATTCTTTATTTAAATAATTTCTGATAATATTAAAGAACTAATTTTAATTGTACTGATCATAATTAATACCATCGTGCCAGTAAACTTAAACCTGTTATTCGAAATCGCCCCATGTTCGGAATCGCCCCATGTTCGGATCTTCCCTCTTACGCATGCGACGAACCCTAAACTCTTCTCGTTGGCCATCCTCCTCCGTATTCGCCTGATCCTCTCCTCCGTCTATGTCTGGGTTTCTCCTTCGTGCTCCGCCTGAGTTTCTCCTTGCTGCTCCGCCTGAATTTCTCCTCTCTGCCCCGCCTGAGGCCTCCATTTGCTCATCATCACCGTGCACGTCGGATTAACTGAGTACAACTAGAGGAAGGATGCAAGTCAGAGATGTTGTTACTTTTGTGTTCGTCTCATCGATTAACTCGGTTGTTTTTCGTTAAGGATGTTGTTAAAGATTCTATTCTGTTAGAGATGCTGTTATCATGTTTGAAAATGAAATTATCTTGCAAAGGTTAATATTGCTCTTCTCTTTTGTTCAATTTACTCCATGATTAAGGAAAGTATATGGTATGAAATTTTTGTAATCATTTGACGAAATTGTGGTGGCAGACTACAAGATCTAGTCCTATCCATAAGCCAGTTCAGTATACCAGATTCATAATTTGAAATTCTGATCTTTGGTTTCTCTTATTGTTTCTGCTGAATGTTATAAAAGATAGCTCTAGGATTTCTTTTTTTTGTGTCCCCTAAATTCATCTACTAGGACAAAGTAAATTAACTATTTAATTCATGCGCTATTTCTAACATGCTAAGATCTGTTTGACAAAAAAAAAAATAAGTTGGAACAACGCACTATTTCAATATTTCAAAAGAACTCTCTTTCAAACAATGGCAAACTAGTTTAATACTGCACTTGTTTTTCCAGCACAAAAAATATTGATCTTATCAGAGGGAATTTGAATATTAGTTAACAATTAACCGTAGATGAAACGAAAGGAAATTGTTCGGCGAACTAGCTCCCCAGTGAAGACATGTACTGTTAATAATTAAAGCAACTTGTTCTCTGCACTCATTTAATCTGAATCGTTGAATTATATTTGAACGGATCTGATGTTGTAATACAAAACTCCCTGAATCATACAATTGACGGTCAACCGTCCATATCTAATCGATCAAACGATTCGAATTAACAGATGCAGAGAACACCCATAAAAATGGATGCATAGGAATGCGGACCACGCATGAAATGCATAGTATAGAAATTGTTCGATTCGTTTTGAGATTCGTGCCTATCACACATCTTGAGACAATCGGACGGTTCGATTAATACCAATGCACTATCAGTCTATCACCCTCTCGTTTTGTATTTATTTTGGCAATATTCGATGGTACTCTTAATTACCGTTACCTAGTACACATGTATTGCACTCTTTCTTCTCCATTGAGCCTTTAATTCGACACTTGATTTATCATCGACATTTCTTAATTTCTCTCCTTCCGATCGATTCTATTCCTCTCATTCGCTCACCAATTCTCAATTTTATCGAATTCAAAACAACAACAACAAAAAATCAGGAGCTCCAAGTGACTATCGCCTTGCTCAAAGAGGCCTTTTACAAGGTCAGTTTACAATTTATTTTACTTCTTTTTTGTTCAAGTTCTAGCTAGATTTCCTCGCACACACGTCTAAATTTTGAGCACATATATACGTTACTTATCTCCTCTTCACCGATATTTTGAAATTTTAAAGCTTTGGTTTTTATAAGATGACCTATTAGATTAATAAAATATGAAATAAAAAAAATTCAGATATTTTTGGCGATTAGGGGTACCAATCTGATTGTGAGATGAAGGACAAAACTTTGATTTTTCACTTATCTTTTTTTATTTTATTTCTGTAGTTATCATGTCTAAGCTTCCATGTGAATTTGAGATAGCAAGTTAACAGTGAAGTACATGTCAAATCTTGGATTTTTTTTACTTTCAACTTTCCTTTTTTTCTTAAATTATTGCTAAAAAAGGCCATTTTTTTTTACAATTGTAAGTTTCAACATGTGTTTCATAAAACTTATATTCTATGTATTTACCAATTTTAAGCATGTCTTTTGTACAAAAAAAATAATGATTAGTAAGCATGCATGGTTGATTTTTTATTTTTTTATTTTTTTTTGCAAAGGTCATAAACTATCGTACTAAAATCAAATTATTGCGCAACCGATGGTTGCGATAAACGTGAAAGGTATAAAAAAGATATAGATCAATAAAAACATGCACTGCTTTAGTTTTCTAAAATTTGATTGAAGCTACTTTATGTCCTGATTTTTTCTTCTTCTCAAAAGTGGGTGCTGGATCTCACTGGTCTACCAATTTCAGTAAGAAACAAATATGTCAGAAGACTGTCAGATAAAACCTCCATATGTATATTGAATTCAAAAGGTCAAGATGATGTGCAAGAGGTAGTTTTATGTTTATTGATTTTTAGGACAATCACCAATCAATATTCTGAGCAAATTTTGGTAAAAATCATCAAAATGCTACAGCCAAAATGGCAGATTAAGTCTGAAATTCATTGTTTTAATTGTGAAACAGTTATCTCAAGTTAGCAAGATCATGGTATCAGGAAACCC
>CAXKVX010001558.1:0-91571 GCA_964058865.1 Eleocharis quinqueflora
GTGAGTGCTAATAGAGCCAACTTCATGTATCTTGTGATTTAGCAGGGATGTGACCACTTTATATTTCTCAGCACGAGCTTGCTCTTGAAACGTTCTTGAGCTGCTCGCACATCTCGTAGGTCTTGGTGTCCATGAATCGGCGCTGCAATTCAGAATTAAATACTGGTACCAACAAACCTATATCGAAATTCTTACTGTCTCGGTTCAGGCATGTTGATTTTTTTTTTTAAAGTTAAGGTGTTTTTGAGAGAATTAAAATTTGAAAGTTAAGGTTTAACAGAATTAAAATACTGGTACCATTGAATTAAAATACTAGCATTGCTAGATTTGAAAGTTAAGGTTTAACAGAATTAAAATTCGAAGTTAATATTGGTAGAATCATCTGATTTTTGCTGTTTCTTTATCTCAGCTTTTTGAATTGAAGAAGAAAATCGAACTCTATGGAAAAGTCATGGATCATTCCTAATGGGTAAGATATTCAATTTAATTTGTTAACTTTCAACTATGTGTTAATAAGATAGTAATATATACCCTAATATTTATCATGTAATTTGTGTAGGGTTGATCTAGAAATCGCATTTAAGATAGAAGCCAGAGTTCAAGGATTTTGGAACAAGAAAGATGATGGGGAAAAAGGTATATGTGAAGGGAAAGACATTAACATGGATTGTTGACTCTGACAGATTTTCGCTTTGTGATTTGAACACTGATTTACTAAAGGAATTAGATTGGGGGAGATGTCAAGCAGCAAAAATTTGGATATCAAATAGAAATGAGGGCATAGAAGCGGGTTTAGTATCCGAGTCACATGCTGATTGTGTCACATGATGTTTTGTACCTATATTTTTTTGCAGGAGGCATACAGGAGCACAAGATAGTGTCAGCAACAACAGAGAAGCCGAATGATTTTTGGGCTTGAGATTGTGTTAGCAACAAGATAATGATTTTTGTAGACCGTATCTAAGTGTTTATTTACTTTCTTTTGGTTTGGTATTATGTTGCCTAATGAAAACATATTATGTTTGTATTTTGGTTTGAGAAATTATGTAATACATTATGTTGGCAATGAATGATCTTGCGTCATGTTGATCTTTCAATTTCATTTCATTTAGAAAACATCATGTCGCAATAAACATAGTCTTGTTCGCAATAAACACAGTCTTGATGCACATATTGATTTTCATTAAACATCATAATCATACAACACAACACAGTCAAATAATTTGAAGCTGATACATATCCAAGTACAAGATGATACACAACATTACAATTCGACTAGCCAAAGATGATACACAACATTATTGCAATTACAATTACAATTGTTGCCATAAAAAATTTCATGTTCTTCAATTTCCCAATCACAAACTTCAATTCCCCAATCTCAATCTTTAATTCCTCGAGCTCATTCGTCAATTCCCCGTGCTGATTCTTCAATTTCCCAAATGCGTTTTTCAATTGCCCAATTTCATTTTCAGGAAAGCATTGAAGTTAGATTCTTCTTTATTCACCATTACTCCTTTGTCATGAAGATGTAACTCGTATTCTTCCTCCCACATCCAGAACAAACACTCAGAATGACTCTACAATTTAGAAAAAAACAAAACAAATTGTAGCAGAACTTGTATCAGAGGCTATCGAAACCAGCATGTATCTGATACTGTAACCACAAATTTTTGATACTGAAATAAACATTTGAAACTGAAAATTGTTAATTTATGGTACTGAAACCACGGAGTTTTGCTACCGAAACCAACAAACTTGCAAAAATGCTACCAGAGTTTGAAACCAGTACCAGAAAAATGGTATCAGCAAAAACTTTCGATGAACCAGCATCAGTAAACCAGCATAAATGGTATCAGCAAACCAGCAAAATTGCAAAAATTAAACAAAACTATTCTTACCTTTTGGTAATTTTTGCAACGGTAGAAGACCTTTCCAGGATTTGATGGGGTACGACTCACAAGCCTTTTAACGAAAATCTCGCAATACGGACACTCAATGATAGACATCTTGGTTTCAGACTGCATCGTGCTCGAAGATGACAGTGGAACCTCACTTCGCCTAGACATGGTTGGATCAGAAGGCTTGTTAGTCGAAGAATTGCGTGGACAGTGGAACCTCACTTCTGTGTCGTAGCTGGCGAGTTGAATAATTGCAACTGGCGAAGAAATTCACTTCTGTGTCGGAGAAGGCTTGCGTCAGGTTTACCTTTCTCCTCTTTTTCTTCTTCCAATAATGGCGTGTCGAAGTAGTGTCTAGGGTTTTCAATCGAAGAAAGTCTAGCATCGAGTTCATCGAAATAAATGGATATTACTGACAGGGGTATAATGGGCATTTAGATTTTTTTTAATTATTAAATTCAAGTTTTATCGGGTTAGTGGCATAGAAATAATCAAGTTTAAAAAATCATGGCAAATTAACAATTTAAAAAAAATTAGGGGCATTTTGAAGAGTGGCACAAAAGATGGCCGAAATTTTTTTTATTAACCAAAATAAATTAAAAAGACACGAAACTGGCAAAATTCGGACCAAAATCACCAAAGTATCCATTTCGAAATCACAGACTCCGAGTAACTCCGGAATCGTAGACTCCGGAGTTTAGTTTATATGAATTCAAAATGAATTCAGTGGTTGCGCCTGAGTTTTTTATTAATAAAAATATTAATATTTTAATTGATGAGTTGGGTTGTATTTAGATAAGTTTTTGTAATGAATTCAACTGCATTTAATAGGATTATAAATATTTTTTTTAACGTCGCAAATCATCGAGCTGTAGATATCCGAGTCTACTTCCACCACGTTGAGTCCGATTTGTGATCGGAGAAACGTGCATCTCAAATTTAGCTCCATCTTGAACTTATATCTTAATTAGTCTTTCTTATCATGAGTTTGCGCCGGATTCAATTTGAATTACTCATTTCTCCGATCGCAAAACAGATTTAATGCAATGGAAGTAGACTCGAATATCTATAGCTTAATGGTTTGCGACGATAAAAAAATGCTAATTATGATGCCGACGAGCTTAGCTGAAGTTGTTACAAAAAATATTAAGTATGATTAGCATTTTTTTCTACAAACTTTGACTACGCTCTTCGGGATCATAATTAATTCTTTTTTATGGTCGCAAGCCATCAAATTGTTGATATTC
Organism: Eleocharis quinqueflora; assembly: GCA_964058865.1. Taxonomy (NCBI): domain Eukaryota; kingdom Viridiplantae; phylum Streptophyta; class Magnoliopsida; order Poales; family Cyperaceae; genus Eleocharis; species Eleocharis quinqueflora. Next base: position 3,149 of record CAXKVX010001558.1, read on the forward strand.
AAGTCTACTTCCACCACGTTGAGTCTGATTTGCGATCGGAGAAACGCGCATCTAAAATTTGGCTCCACTATCAACTTATGTCTTAATTTGTAATTTTTTATCATGTGTTTGTGTCAGAATCAATTTTGAATCGCTCGTTTCTCCGATCGCAAATCAAACTTGACGCGGTGGAAGTAGACTCGGACATTTACAGCTTGATGACTTGAGACGATAAAAAAAAACTAATTACAGTCTCAACGAGCACAATCAAAGTCGTTACAAACACTTACCTAAATAGAATCCAAGAGTTGTATTAAATTATTAATATTTTAATAAATAAAGTTTTCGACGTTCAAAAGTTGAATTTTTTTTCATGATTGACCTTAGAAAAATAAAAATTGTATTTATGACTTTTAATTCAAATCTTTTGTAGCAATGACCATATTTTATAACATTCAGGTGCACATGTGAAATCTGAAATTATTTTAATAAATCTCCAAAGTACTCCGCACCAAATTGAGTTTCAATTATTTCACCTCCATAAAAGACCAAAATCTGAAATGTCGACATTTCACTACAAATATAATTTAAATAAATTGAAAGTTACTAAAAAGTCATAGGTAAAGCCATACATATGAAATAACGACAAATAAGTCACACATACATCTCTAGAAATATCATAGGTAAACACTAAATAAACACATACATATGATTTATGCCTTATAATAAATTCCATGCTAGTGATTCGTCCGAAATAAGTTTCGAATTCTTCCTGTAATTGATGTTCGCCTTGATTGATTGGACTGACTTGTTGAAGGATTTGATGCACTTGTTGAAGCATTAACATCTCTAGGTGGAACACTTATTGAGTGACGAGCGGGTTGCATTTGGGTGGCATTTGGATTTGGTTGAACATCTAAAAAAACTCGGTCCATTCAGATTGATTTGGAAAAAGGTGGAATCTTCTTGACCAAGTATTATGCAGATTCTCGGCAGTGTAATAAGGTGAAACAAATTGAGATAAGTTTAAATGTTTGACCCTTATCACCGCTAATACATGCGAACATGGTATGCCGGTCAGATTTGGTTTCAAACAGGTGCAATGCGTATTAACTCCCTCTTCGAGTAATACGTGATACTTGAAATTTTCAAACTCACCATTCGGTAAGGTCTCACCTTGATGCAAAACTTCAAAATCTCCTTGCTTTGACCGATAGGGGTCTACTCGATGTGGTCGTGACTTGTCACCTCTCTTAATTAGTTTCTCTTTAACACCACGAGACCATGCAAAACCCTCACTTACAGTTACACTAGATGCGATTCTCCGATCATCAAATCAACTCACGCATTTGTACCAAGTACCTTCCACGATAGCCACAACCGGCAACATACAACAACTTTGAACACTCGATTCAAAGATTCAGATTCGTTACTTGTCATTATACCTCAACGATATCCGTTGTCGTATCGTTTGATGGATTCACAAATTCTTTTGGATCATTCTCTAGTCTTTTTCCAGCCGTCTTTAAATTCTCATATGCGCCTGGATATTGTGCTTTTATAGATTGCATGTACTCTTTAAAGCAACGAGGTTTCTTCTTCGATGCAGCACGCTTAAATATTTTCTTTAGATTATCGTCTGGAAATTTTGAGTACAAGTTCTCGGCAACGTGTTGCATACAATATCGGTGCACTGCTTCGCCATTTGCCTCGAACCATCCATATTGGGGATATTAAAAAACAGCCTTAATTCTCTTGTGGCGGTCTGATAGTACACACATCTTACCAGGTCCGATAACTTCTCGACGCAACCAATTCATGAACCAACCCCAATTTTCTAGGTCTTCCTTCTCCACCAATGCAAATGCCAATGGTATCAATTGATTCTCTGCATCGTACTCGCAAGCCATCAGTAATCTTCCCTCATAACGATCGGATAAAAAACCTACGTCGATACTTATCATCGGACGAATGTACTTTACTGCCTCAATGCACGGTCCCTATGCTCAAGCCGCAGCATGGAAAAAACGTACTTCAGGTTGATTGGTAGGAGTCGTCAGGATAGCATACTTCATTGATGGATTCGTCGATTGGATGACATTAAAATAACGAGGAAGCAAGGCATATGATCCCTTCCAAGTTCCAAATATTTTCGTAATTGCTAACTCCCTGCCTCCCCATAACTTGGCGTATGATGGATCGACACCGAGAAGTTTTGCTTTTACTAAATGTCTGACATTTTTAATTGTCATGGTTGTATCTTTGTTCATTTTCTTTTTAATAGCACCAGCAATTATCTTGGCCGTAAGCTGTGCATGATCTACTCGTGTAATCGATTGGATACAAGTGTGCGGGTATGGATTAGTTCTTATTGTCCAAAAATTATTACCTTTAGGACATACAACATACAACCTCCAAAAACATCTCTGATCTTTGCAAACCATAACTAGCCTCGTCGCGCTACTCCTTTCTGTTTTAATCTCTATATTTACTTTGATGTGATACTCACTAATGGTCCATTGTAACTGATTTTTTGAATTAAATACACGACTTTCTGCCAAGGGATCGTCTGACGAATTTTGTACTTCATTGTAAATTTCATTGAAACCAGAGATATCACTAAGCTCCTGTACTGGGTGATGTTTTTCTGATCTTCCTTGCACAATTATCCGATGATTCGGATGATCGTTAGGATTATAATCCAAATCGTCTTCGTCAGAGGTGTATCCATAATCTTCTCATGTTTCCCATTCTCCTGCTTCGGGTAATATATTCTCATCATCATCGCCTTCATGTTCTTCAGGAATATTAGATATGGGCTCATTAAGATCAATAATTGGTGAATGTCTTGCGGGAGAGATATGAAGAGTATGGTCAGGGCTATAAGGTACTGTCTCATGGCTAAATCTCAGAGGTTATTCATCCGTGTTAACAACATTTTCACTTGTGCGAGCTAAATTATCGGGATTCTCATTTGTCCGATTTGGCACCAGATCAACATATAATTCAACAAATCTCCAATTCATTTCTGATTGTGCCATTTGCAATATCATTCGCCACTCTACCTCATCGCGAATGAGAATTAAACAAAAATGATAAGCAGGTGAGATCGCAGTGTTATATCGAGCGACAACATTCAGCGAATGTTGACTCTCAAATATCCCCAACCATTTGTATATTGTATTTTTCACATCTTCATACCGGGTCTCTTCATTTCCCGGAAAAGTAAATTTAGAATCACAACTATATTCCATACCATACGGGCCGTTTCGAGTTTCACCATCCATATATACGAAAATTGGAATCATATTTCTTCACTCTAACTGTATAAATTTCGCAATTAATAATATACTAATAGTTCAAAAATTACAAAATACATACATAAATCAACTATATAATTATAATAATTATAAATTAATTTACACTAATTCAATTTTTTACTTTATAAATTATTATAATTTAATTTAAAATAAAATAATACCTAAAAATGAATTAGCAGCTCTTAATCTTTTAAAATTTGCAAAATCTTCACTTCACTTCTCTATCTAAATTCCTAAAAAATTTCTCTAACTCTTAGAATTATTATAATTACTAAATTAATAATATACTAATAGTTCAAAAATTACGAAATAAGTACATAAATCAACTACCATTATGATAATAATAAATTAATTTACACTAATTCAAATTTTTACTTTACAAATTATTACAATGTAATTAAAAATAAAATAATACCTCAAATGATTTAGCAGCTCTTAATCTTTTAGAAATTTGCAAAATCTTCACTTCACTTCTCTATCTAAATTCTTAAAAAATTTCTCTAACTCTTAGAATTATTATAATTATTAAATTAATAATATACTAATAGTTCAAAAATTACGAAATACGTACATAAATCAACTACACAATTATAATAATTATAAATTAATTTATACTAATTCAAATTTTTACTTTACAAATTATTACAATGTAATTAAAATTAAAATAATACCTCAAATGATTTAGTAGCAGAAAGTAAATTTTGCAAAACCTTCACGACGATATTTTTCTATTTTTCTGTGCCTCACCTCCTCTTTGCTGCACTCCTCACTTCTCTCTTTTTTTACTTTACTCCTCGTTCCAGCAATTCTCTTCGCTGCCTTTAAATAGACCCAAATAAACCGGAATCAAAACAATTGTCAAAACTCCGGAATCACAGAAAAATGTTGTAACTCTGGAATCACGGAGTCCTCCATAACTCCGGAATCCCTGTTGCCAGAGTTATGGAGGACTTCATGATTTCGGAGTTACACCGTCTTTTGTGATGCCGGAATGGCTAAAATCGTGATTTCTGTCCTGTTTTTGCCATTTTCGTATTTTCTTTATTTATTTTGGTTAATTAAAAAAAATTCGGAAAAAATGGTGGCAAGAAACTAATTTCCCCTTTATATAATCATTAGTTAGATTTATACAAACCTCCGATTTTTTATTTTTGTTTAATAAAAAATAAGTTTTGGTTATTAGTTTAGTTAAAACAGGATTATTTAATTGTTTAAAGTTTGCAAAAATTAGTGAAATCAATTTATATAATCATTAGTTAGATTTGTGATTTATTTTTATATACATTTTTATTTGTTTTAAATTTACTCCAAAATTGAATATGTACAAGATTTTTCACATTTTGTTTTAGCTTTCTTTATTTACTTGAGTTGGTTTTAAAAATTTATTTGTGTACAATTTTTATTTACTATAGCATTTTATTCATTATGTACATCACATCATTTATTTACGGATTTCACAATAGTTGATCATAATATTAAATAAATAAATATTTAATATGTACATCATACGAATTTTAACTGTTCAAAATTTTACAAAATTTTATTCATTATGTACATTATTTTATTTAATATTAAATATTTATTTATTTACACATAAAATTTTGCTGTTGGTTTAGAATTTTAACTCTTCAAAATTTTAAAATTTCACAGTAGTTGGTTATAATAATTTATTTTTTTGTTAAACTATTGTCGAAATTACGAAGATGCAATTTTCATTTTGAGAGTGATCCTAAAAAATGTTTCGTATGGATAATTCCGATCTCGTTCTCTCTCTCTCTCTCTCTCTTTCTGTATCCCGGTCACACAGTATTTTCACCTCAGGGTTTTAGTCGCTAGGAACCCCGGAGGCTGGAACTCAACGACACCCCAATCTCTCACTCTCTACAATGTCTAACGCCACTATCCTGCCTGTGCAAATTTCTCGCCTCGTACCTAGCTCTTCCCATGGCGATTTCTTTGCATGTCTTCCTTCTCTTACAGTAAGGAGAACCTTAAAGCACAAGCATAAGGTCCTGAAGTACACTTTTCCCTTGGGGCCTCCACTATGTAATGATCTCTTATTCTCTTTCTTTCGCCCCTCCACTATGTAGCAACCACTCTCCCTCTCTCTCTCTCTCTCTCTCTCTCTCTCTCGACCCTCTCTCGCGTGTGCTTGTTCGTGCCCATGTCAAATTGCCGGTTATATGTTTGTTGAAATGCCAAGAATCAGGCAGGGTGTTCGGATAGGTATTGAAGGTCATTGTCTCGTCTCAACTAAAGATTTTTTTTTGTTACCCGTGGTTGCTTGGTGGAGGATATGCTCGCCAATCTGACTTTTGTGCCTTGAAACTTGGATTCAGAAGTGGAGAAAGCACATACTATACACTTCAACAAAAATAAGTTGGGTAAATTGGGTTAGGTCGATGTCTAGTTTGACATGAAGAAACCTTACATTTTATTGATGTGAGAGGGGGATGTCCTGTGAATTGTATTCTCTCTTCTAGGTTTGTTCATGTGATAGCTGCCCTCTAGAGTGCGACTTTTTCCAGTAAATTGGAACTTTGATTTCATCCAACTGCTTAATGCTATTGGTTGATATGTGGTTGTAATGAGGTAGGCATAATTGCAGAATTCAAGGATCTTTTAGGTTTTCAGTGGTCAAGAAATTCTTAACATCCAGATGCAAAATATCTCTTACAGGCTGCTTGACTGCAAATGCTAGTGTTGCCACTGCACAGGTAGCCACCGAGCCTGAGGTTGGGAGTGCTAGTGTTGCTGGTGCCAAGGTACCCACTGAGCCCGGGGTTGCGAAAGCTAATGCGACCGGTGCAGAGGTAGCTACCGAGCCCGAGGTTGCGAAAGCTAGTGTGACGGATGCAGAGGTAGCGACTGAGCCTGAGGTTGTGAGAGGGTACACCATGACCCAACTGTGTGACAAGATGATAGACCTCTTTATGAACAGGAAGCCCAAGACCAAAGATTGGAGAAAACTTTTGGTACATAGGGATGACTGGAAGAAGTACCAAGACAGCTTTTACGAGAGGTGCCAGGTTTGGATAGATACTGAAAATGATCCTTCAATCAAGCAAAAGCTGGTTTTGCTTGTCCGAAAAGTTAAGAAGGTGTGAAGATGAAACTTCATCTGGTCTTTTTTATACCAAACCTGACAAATTTGGCAGATGTAGTGCTGAACTTGTGCAAGTTTGCCTTCGTAAAACTGGATGGCACAATACATTTCCACATTAAAGCCTGTTTTACATAATTTACCCGGGATTCTGTTATTGAATTTGAAGATGGCCCATTTTGACATCTTTTAACACTACAAAAAAAAAAAAATAACAAAAATGAACATTTAATTAAGGCAATATCTTACCCTGGATTCTGCTATGGAGTTTAAGGAGCACCAATTTTCTGCATCTTGCCCTGGATTTTGAATTGCAGTTAAACCTCAATTTAACTCAAATTGGTCACAGTGAACACCCCAATAGCACATAAGACTCAGTTTAAACTCCCTTATTAGCATATAGGATTATAGTTGTTAATTGAAGTTGACTACCAATTAACTATCAATTATGAAATTAGGCCTTAATCTACCTTCATATTATTCAATCAACACCAGCTAAGGCACAAAAAGGAGAGAGTTACATCTATGAAAGTCTTCCAAATTGGTCAAACAAGCACAATTCCAATTCTCTTCAGCACATTACTCGATTACATCTTGTACCGACCTAAAGCTAACTTGATCCAGATTGTTAACCTACATGGTAATGATTTTAATTTTTTTATACCAAATGTTTTAGATTGATGGCGAGATAGAACAACACATGGAGTTATTCAAAGAGGTAGAAGAAAGCCCCCTTGACATCGCTGCAGTTGTTGCAAGAAGAAGGAAGCATTTCACTGGTGAATTTTTCCAACATTTGAATGTGCTTGCTGATACCTACAACAGCCTCGATAGACGAGATGGTGAAATTTTATTCTTGCGACTATTTGTTAATTTAACATGATCTTCTAGGTTTCCTCAAACTTTCGGATGTGTTTCTTGTATTGTGAGATGTTGCGATTGTGTGCTTGAAGGGGGTTGCCATACAGTAGGGTTTCTTACTGTTATAGTTGCATCAAATCATTTCTCAATATTGGTAAAAGATGTCAATCATCTATTTCAAATGTAGAATCATTGTTATGATGCTAAAACCAAGCATTCTTTCTGCCATTTACCCATGCAAATGTTTGTTTTTGAGTTGACAATTGTTGGGTTATGGAGAGGTTGTCAACTCGTCTAGCAGTTAACACGTCTCTTCTGGTTGTGTATTTGTTAATTTAGTATTCTTAATAGTTTTCTTGTATTTTTTTAACAGCAATAATCAGGCTAGGAGCCAAGTGCCTATCAGCTGTTCGAGCATACGACTGTACACTGGAAAATCTTGACTCACTAGAGTCAGCTCAGTCGAAATTTGATGACATATTAAATTCTGCATCATTGGAAGAGGTTTGCTCGAAGATATCCAGTCTAGCAAAGGCAAAGGAGCTTGATTCATCGCTTATTCTCTTGATAAATCGTGCTTGGGCTGCTGCCAAAGAATCTACTACAATGAAAAATGAGGTTTGTGTAAAGATTACCTACTGGTACCTGTACTAATGTACCACCAGTATGTTACATGATTCTTGTACTGTATGGGTAGGGTACTAGCTCTATGTCCTTAATCTGGTAAGGTTGTCCCAAAATGGGGTGTTATTATTTTCTTAGTGAATGGACAATTTTTCTTGTACTGTATGGGTAGGGTACCATCTCCATTCTTCAATGTTGTGCATAGCTAATACTTCACTCAACCCAAGCTTACCAACTCTCAAAACTCTAATTAAACACTTGACCAAAACTATGACCATATTATAATAGGCGACATGGATTTTTGCTGTTAGGTAAAGGAAATAATGTACCAGATATACAAGGCTATGCAGAAGAGCCTGAGGAGCATGTCACCACCCGAGATACGGCTCATCAAGCACTTGTTGAATATTGAGGACCCCGATGAACGCTTAAAGGCTCTAAGTAATTCTTTCACTCTAGATGATGATGCAGCTGATAACGTGGAGCCTTCAAAAGACCTTGATGACTTGTGCACGTAAGTTTGCTTAGTTACTTTAGTTACATGTTTACTGAAAAGTTTCAGCATGGAGTTGTGAAACTAATTCTCTCAAGTCGGTTTTGATTTATCAACTGTATTGTGCTATGGCCTGAGAAGTGAGAACTAGCTCTTGATATATCAAGAGCAATGCTCTCCGTGTGGGAGGTCACAAGTTCTAAACCTAGTGAGTGGCCTTTTATGGACAATTAAGTTAGGAGGCTTGAACCCCATCTTTAGTCCCAAACAAGTTGGGATAGGCTAGAAATGAAGCCCAAAAGGAATAATGAAAAATTCTATTGGGTTTCATTTCCATAGAAATGGCTGGAATTTTATATTGGCTCGTCAAGACTATCACAACCCTCCCCTTTTTTTAGACTTGAGACCGGCTATATTGAAACAACATAGGCGGAGTTGACCCCCATCTTAACTAAAAAAAGAAAAAAAGAATTGTGCTGTGGCCTGATTAAGTAACCTTACTTACCCTTGTTGTATATATCAACAAATAGTATCTACATGGGCTTAAAAGCCATGAAGTGATATAACTAGTAGTCTAGTACGGATCATACAGTACCCTAACTTGTACAACTGTGAAACTGAAATCTGCTTTGTTAGCTCCCTGGTTATCATATACAAATCTAGTATCATTTTGCCTCAATTTCTTAGCTCTTTTTTTTTTGTTTTTTTGTTCCAGATCACCAAAAAAGCTACAAAAATGGATAAAGACAATGCTCGATGCTTACCATCTTAACAAAGAAGAGACAGACATAATTGAGGCCCGCAATTTGGGTGATCCATTGGTTATCCAGAGGCTAATTATGCTCAATCAAACCATAGAGGCAGATTACTTGACGAGCTACATACATAAGGAGGGAGAAGAAGTTAAGGAGGGAGAAGAAGCAAACGAGTTATTATAGTTTTTTTTCCTCTTTGTGTGTTGAAAGTGACTTAATAATGGGTGCTTCTGGATTTTTTTTATAGTAGGAAACAAGTAATATTCTTGTGCATCGCCATTGGTGACTGTTCTAGAATAACTAATTATACAAGTGCATACATAAAAATTGCAATCAATTGTTTATGACCAAATCATTCTTTGCACATGAAAAGTAGATATTTTGTGGAAAGGATAACATTTTGTGAAACCAACAGTTTTGAAAGAATCGCACACGGAGAGCTATAGTAGTAGGTTCATATCTATTACAAATATACAAAATAATTTTTAAGGAAAAAACTTGAATACAACAAAAATAGATGTACTAGATAATGTGAGTTACTTTGGATTGTTTGATCATAATTTATAGTGTGGATTTTGAAACATTTAACGATTCGGGGTGCTTCGAAGTATTTAGTGTATATATCTTTATTGTACTTCAAGTTTTTTTCCAAATTTATAAATATACAACAAATTTCATTCATCTTATACACTACGTTAAGTGTAGATGGAATTGTTCATCACGTTCCTGCACAACTAAAAGTTAGAAATTAATTCCTCAAGTATTCTCTACTCAATCTAAATAAAACAAGAAGAGGACCATTGAGAAAACGTAGTCATGTTACTCTTTACACTTTACACTTTGCTTCTCGAGTAATGGGGAGGGGAAGAGAAGGGGAAGAGAAGGAGAAGACAAACTTCAATTTTACTTGCTCAAACAATTTCATAGAAGAAACAGAAGGTAGAAAATATTCTGGGTTCCTCTAAATTGAAGTGCAGAAGCCTTTTACTAGACGTGCAAACGCGCTCTGTGCATGTACATGCGACATGAGAAATAGTTACCACGCGTCGAAAAAAAACAGTTCACGAATGAACAGTGTCAATGTTCAGCAATGTATACAGTAACGAATGTACAATGGCACCCGACTTACTGTTACAGTTATTGGGCTAAGTCTCTCTTGGGCCAGCGGAACCCACAGCAACGAACGCTTTGCTCATTCTTTTCTTTTCTTCATTTTGTTTTGTATTAGGCTTTAGAACGCTAACGTCGGTTTTAGACGTTTTGCATATTCTTCTCCAGTTCCTCTTAAGCTGTTAACGTCTTCATCCAATTGTTGCTTCCTTTTAATCGATCACTGTAGAGCAATTAGGTATCGATTTCCGACTTTATATCGTTCTCAATTTTGATATCGCTACGACAGTCGATCAATTTGGTGCGTCCTTAGTTTATAGCAAACTTGTTTTTACCAGATAGAAGCTGAAGTATGGCATCTTTGGGGAATCTGAAATCTGCAATTTGGGACAAGGAAGAGAAGAAGCTGTACTAATTCTATCTATGTATTTCCTTTCCGTGCTTTTGTGCTTGTTTCTGAATTTGCAGACCAAATTTGAAAATTAATTTGATTTGGGTATTGTTTTAGGCAGTATCAATCTCACATAAGGGGCCTTAATGCTTATGATCGGCACAGGAAGTTCATGAATGATTATGGTATTTGGTCTCCTTTTTCCTGTTTTTGTTTATAATAAATAAATAAATTAAGGTTTATCACCCTGAGTTCATACAGATATGATGCAACAGTATAGTTTATGCTCTTCTTTTCTCGCAGTTCAGTTCTATGGACATGACAAGGGTGAGAAAAGTACCATTCCAATTAAAACTGATCAAGATGCTCTTAGAGAAGGCTACAGGTACAAAGTTCTTTTTACTTGTATGACTATAATAATACTTCCGTAATTCTAAACTAAACTGCTCCTTCTTTGGCTATTCTTTGGTAATTTGGTACATCCGTACATGGAATTAACACTGCCAATTGATTTGCAATTTGATATTCAGATCCAATAATTACCAACAAGCTTTGGGGATGAAATATAAGGAGTTCTGTAAAATCTAGGCTTGGAGATAAGTTCACATTTTAATTGAGTTTAAAATGGATTAACTACCAGTCTGGTACCCAGACGTAGCAACTGATATCTGTTTGCTAGTATCCTGAAGTGCTAGCCCCTTAATTCAAACTGACACAAATAAAGCCCGTTTGAATATCATAATTTGTTCTTCTTTCTAATCAACATTGTACTCGTTGATTTTCTTTGAGAATGAGCTGAATGTCATATTAATAATGACCTTGTTTCCCAAAGAAAAATAGATTTTGCAAGAGTTAAGTTTCAGAAACTTTGCTTCCTTGCCTTGTCATAAACTTATTTGATGTCTTTTGTTTTGCTACTCCTGGTACGACTGGCAACTAAGAATTGTTTTATCTCAACACAGTTTTATATTTGGTGTCAACAATGATAGTATTGTTTTGCTAGGTTCATTTTATCTGAAGATGATGATCTGGGTTCTGAATGGGTGAAAAGACTGGTGAAGCGTTACCATGACAAGCTATATAAAGAGTATCCTTTATTAGAGAACAGTTGCATAGTCCTTAGATAAAAATATGTTTAAATGTATTTTTGTTCTGTGCAGATTTAATCTAATTTTTTGAAATTACAAGTAAATGATGAGTTTAGTTTCTTTACCAACCGCCAACAATTTCTGTATAAAATCATCGGTTCTTAACTCATTAAAAGATATTGCATTGCTGACATGTCGGCCTACAAAACTGGAAAGGTATACAGTAGTTCAACTACAAATTTGTTAATGAAGGTTAATGCATCTGATTTTTGTACTAAATACTCATGATTCTTGTGCTGCACAGATTGGCCTAAGATGGAGAACAGAGAAGGAAGTAATTTCTGGCAAAGGTATTCGCATAGTTATTTATTTCTTTTCTGAAAGTGGAAAGCTATTTATTTGCTTCACCTTTTGTGAGTAATATTTTTTGTGCCTGCGCGACAATTTAGTAGTATTGCAACCAATGTGTTAAATTCACCTTTTTCACGACTGTATCTATTTTCTATCTTGCTTTCTTCTTTTCTTTTGAGTGGGAAGGGGCTTTGCCTTGTGTAGTTGTAAGGAGAAATTTGTAATACATTTCCTGTTTAACAGGACAGTTCATCTGTGGCAACAAGAAGTGTGATGAAAAAAATGGTTTAGGCAGCTATGAGGTATCTACTTGGTGATTTATATGCTTTTGGTTTATTTTAGCAACCTAACTTCAAAATGTCAAATAAAAAATAAATGTGAAAGGTACATCACCAAAACAAAAAACATTGGACTGCACAACTAAAAACAAGAATAAATTCTTTCAATGGAACTATCCGCTGTAACTAATAATAGGTTCAAAGATCTGAAAATGGAAATTGTAAAATGAACAAAATATCAAAATATCAAAATAAACATCATTGAACTGAAAAGGTAAAAGGTTATAAAAAATCTCAGAATTTTTTTTTCTATGGAAACATCAATTTGTATTTAATAATTAGTTAAAACATCTGATGTTATTCTCATCACCATTTGAGGTAAATTTTTCATATGTCGAAGCTGGAGAGCATAAACAAGCACTTGTGAAACTGGTTGCCTGCCCAAGGTATTGTTCTTTCCTTACAGTTATATACTTGTGCAGTTGTGCGACAAAATTACAGCAGGTATTAGTTGCTTGTAATTATGATTTTCAAGTTCCTCATTTATTGAGTACTCTTCTTTTAGCTGTTGATATTGCTATAGTTCTTTACTGCTTTCTTTTATTTGTCAATGTGTTATGTGCATGTGTGTTAATTGTTTTTTGAAATTGTGCCTTGAAGATGTGCAGAAATGCTTGCTTACAAAAGGCAAAAGGAGAAGCAAAAGGATAAACATAGCAGAAAGAGAGAGAGGTGCATAAAGTTTCTTCTACTATTCTGCCCTCTCTTTTTCAATTTGTAGGGATGCTAGATTCTCAATTTGAGTCGTGTCTGTTCTTTCACTATAGGGAACAAGAAGAGTATGATGATAGCCCTGATGATGAGCCTGAAAAGATTGATTATAAGAGGACAAAAGGTTTCTGCTTATTTTATTCTTTTAGCTGAGGACAAATAGAACAAGAAATAGGTGACATGAGATTTGGTGAACAAAATGGCCAAATTTCAATTTTCTTTAGTATTTGGAAGGTTTTCTGCAAATGTCCCTTTGACTGCTACACTCTACAAGTTATCTGAGTTTTCTTTAGTTATCATCACATATTTCCGTAACTGCTACACTCTGCAATCTGAGCTTTCTCTGGCATAATTCACATAAGGGTGAAGTTATGGTGCTTGCGCATCAGGACCCTCCGATGTGCGTCGATATTCGATGCCCATGAATCTTCACGAATCTCAATGCGCATTGGAGGATCCAGATGCGTAAGCACGGTGCATGCGCAAGCATCATAGTTTTGCTCTTCACATAACATGTTTTAATGTATTTTAACACTTTTTTTTTGTACCAAAGTCTAATTTTTCGAATATTGCAGCTCGAAAGGGTGGTTCAACAAGAGCTGATAGTGATGAAGAGGAAAACTTCGTCGAATTCCTTGAAGGAATGTTTCCATGATGTTGTACTTTATAAACTATTGTAATTTTAGTTGTTATAATCTAATGAAGTGTTTCACAGTTAATCTCTCTTAAGTCGATGCATCATTCTCTGCACCATGAAAGCATTAATTTTTGCACATTTCTTCTCTGGTTCCAATAGGACGTAAGTCTGCTTGCCATAATTTGTTATCTTGTTCTTTTATCCTGTGCCAAATGACCTTGCTTTGTTTGTGTTGTTGTTGCAAGGATGCAAGCTTTCATTTTACTATAAGGGTAAGGTTATTGCGGATGTAGTTGAGCAACACGAGTTTAGGTATTTGAAAATTGACATAATGTAAGCTAAAATATTAATTCAGACGTTACAAAATTTCTGTTGTAAAACACTTATATGTAAAATTTGGCTAACTCCAAAAGATTTAAAGGATTTTTTCTTAGAATTTGACGCTGGTATTGGACTCTTGGCATTCAAAACACTATCAGTTGCGCCAAGTGTTTCAAGCATGGATTCATGTGGTACCTGTATTAAGCCCCTCAGATCATATTTGTGATCATATAGCCAATCAAAATGGAAGCACTGCGAGTGGAATGGTATGAAGTATCAACTGATGCAATGACATTGAACAAAATGTTGATTTTAACAGTCCAGAACTGAAAACCCAGAGTAATTTTCCAAATGGAAAAATAATAATTTTACAAAAAACATTTGTGGCTTGCGTCTGAAGAACAGAGGTACTATCAATAAGCTAACGAAGGGGCACTAGAGAAGGCAGCCTGTATCTAGGTCAAGACAGCTCATCTCGCCAATTTAAATTCCTCAACTAAAAAAAAACAAAAGAAAAGAGCACTTTCTAAACATCTAACAAACTTGTGGTTACATCCCTGGTACGGAAATTGAAAGGGAAAGCTACAATACAATGAAAACCTACAGTAAATATTCTACATCCTGTTGCCATCTTCTCCCGGTGTGTGCACTTCCTGAGAAAATGTCGAAGATAATTCACCCCATCCATCCGGGACCAAGGCCATAAATACCCAAGTTTTGCCCAAATGGATATCCCTGCATATGATCGTGATGGTGCTGATGCAAATTACCACCATTCCCTTCTAGGGCTTTCTCTAGCTCTTCTGATGGCTCGTTTATTACCTTTCTGGTTGTTTTGGGTAAGGAGGTTACAAACTCGACAATTCTTTCTGTTATCTCCTTGGCATTATCTTCCTGAAGAACAAGCAATGAAAAATTAAGAGTTAATTTTAAAATTCTCGTGATTATAAAGGGTGCTAAGGGATATAATAGAAAAGAGTACATTCTATTAGTGCACCTGAGTTGAAGTAATATGCAATTAATCAGGATTTAACTGATTTTGGTACGTAATGTGATTGATTTTACAGACAGTACCAGGATAGGACAGAACCTATTAAATTCATCGGAAATTATGGCTAAAACGCATAAGATATGCATTGCTATTACCAGGCTGGATACATCAGGTAGACTTGTACCAATGCTAGGTTTCAACTAAGGGCACTGGATACCAAGACTAGAACTATTACTTACCAAGGCTAAAAGTTAAAAAGACAACATTACATTCGCAAAAGGCAGCAGCATAAATGTTAGTGACTGAAGAACTTAAGCATTTTAGAACTTAATTGACATTTTTGTGTCAAACAGTCCGAAAAAGATTCAACAATGAGTGCATACCTGTTCCGATAGTTTTATAATAACATTTTTTTTATCAGAATTCACAACAGCAACTGTAGCATTTCCAGAGCCAAAACTACATGCGGAAAATAATTATATACTGGTATATGGTATAGGACTTGGTATCCAGCAATAGAAATAACTATGTAGGTCTGGAATTAAATAGATAAATATACCTGCGGCCACCTTCCACCTGAATGATACACAAATTTTCCCTCTGGAAGTGCAAAAGCAGCTTGTTTCCCTTCATCTATCCACCTATCAGACCAGTTGTTCGACCACAACAGTTGAAAAGGCATCTCCTTCACCACATCCAATTCATTCCACTCTCTCAAATCAAAGCTGTAATTCAATGCTTTAGCCATGTCAACAACCCCTCTCCTTCCATCCTTGCCCAGTAGAAGAAGTCTCTGAGACTCAACCGCTGGGATGTCCATCGACCTAGAGCAACAAAGCCTCATCAATTTGGAAAACGCGGAAGGGGACTTGAGTATTAACCTTCCTGCTATTGGTATACCAAGAGCCCAAGAAGGAAATGCCGGAAGCGCAGCCGACGAGTCAAGCAGTGTGACACTTCTAACCAAAGAAGGGTATGCAGCCACAAAATTAAGCCCTGATGCCAACATGGAATCATGGATAACCAAATGCACCGGCCCCAATTTCATCCCTCTAACAACCTCCTTGATCACATGGCCAATTTCAGCTGGACCATATGGCGAAAAATTCTTCTTAGCTCTAATCTCTTCATATGGTGCATGACCGGTTTCCACCATCTGATCAAAAGCCCAGAAGATACCATTCTCTTTGATCTGATTGAACACATCCTCGAGGACGCTAGGAATCTGGGGCCTCTCAGAGAAACCCGAGCCGGGAGGATCTAGAGCCACAGCCCGGAGCCCATGGGATTGCAATGCGGACAATACATGGCGAAAGGAGAAGGAATTACAGGCCAGGCCAGGGATTACGAGCACTGTTTCGGTGAATTCATCTGGGCTATAATCGATGGCGAAGACGCGAAAGGCAAGGTGAGGAGGCGGGTGGATCTTAATGATCTTGCCTTGGGAGAAATGGAGGCGGAGGTCGGGAGGAAAAGAGAGGAAGTAGGAGTGTTGGTCGCGTTGGGAGAGGAAAGGAGAGAGGAGGAGCGAGAGGAGGCCGACGGAAATGGTGAGGTAGGTCCAGAAGGCCAGAGCTCCGGCGGAGCGGCGCTGGGGATGGCCGGGTGGGTCTGGGCGAGGAGCTGGTTGTTCTACCGATTTGGGATTGGGTTTGGGCTGGGCTTGTTCTTCGGAGGTGGAGGTGGAGTTGCTGGGAGAGGGATCTGCCATTGCCAAAGCTTGAGGTGGAGCTTGGGAAAGGGAAGAGACAGCAACGAGTGGAAATTGAAAAAGGATTGCGCTTTCCAGTAACTGATGTAGGTGTTGTACTAAAAAAAGTTCAAAGTCGGCAGTCGTGCCTTTCGATGTAAGAGAAGAGAAGCCGATTTTTTTTCTACTAAAAATAAATAAGTTATTTTTAATCAAAAAGAGTATCTGAGAAGTTCGAAAAATATAACAGAACACCGTTCAGAAAAATGCAAAATGGACGGTATTGTGAATATCGTCAATTTGATTTTTTATTTGAATATGAATTATTTTTATAACTAATCTGAAAAATGAAAAAAATAATATCTATGATCCTGAATTCAAATCTGGTAATGATCTTATTTTATAATTTACGTTTAGATGTGTTATTTAGACTCATGCATTCAGAGGGCACTTAGAAATTCAAACAAAATAAAAGAAAATTCTAAGTACCTCTGAACGCATGTGTCTAGATGTAAACATGCGGACGTGGATGTTTAAAAATAGAGTCATTTTGTTAAAAAAATTAATCTAGGGTTATAAATGTTATTCGTTATTTTTCATGTCAGTTATAAAAATAATTCAACTTTTGTACTTGAATATTTTATTATTAAAAATATTAATATTTTAATTCATGAGTTTGTGTTGTATTTAGGTAAGTTTTTGTAACAACTTCAGCTGTGCTTGTCAGGATCTTAATTAAGTTTTTTTATTGTCGCAGTCATCAAGCTGTAGATATCCGAGTCTATTTCCACCGTGTTGAGTCTGATATGCGACGGAGAAATGAGCGATTCAAAATTGAATCTGACGCAAACTCGTGATAAAACTTACTAATTAAGACATAAGTTGAAGATTGATCCAAATTTGATATGTGCATTTCTCCGACCGCAAATCAGACTCGATACGATGGAAGTAGACTCGGATATCTACAGCTCGATGACTTGCAACGATAAAAAATACTATTTACGATCCCGACGAGTGTAATCGAATTTGCTACAAAAAATATTAAGTATGGTTAACATTTTTTAGGTAATTTTTTGTAGCAACTTCGGCTATGCTCGTCGGGTAATAATTTTTTTTAACGTCGTAAGCCATAGAGCTGTAGATGTCCGAGTCTACTTCCACCACGTTGAGTCTGATTTGCGGTCGGAGGAATATCATCTCAAATTTGACATGTCCTACTAATTGACATGTCCTACTAGTGCTTTCCTATCCATTCGGTCACCGACAAAGTCCGCATCGGTATACCCAATTAAATCTAACTAGGTGGTTCTCCCATACTAAATATCAAGATTAAATGTACCTTTTACATAGCGCAAGATTCTTTTAACGACCATCATGTGTGACTCTTTTGGGCAAGCTTGGAATCTAGCACATAAACACACGACAAACATAATATCCGGTCGACTTGCGGTGAGGTAAATGAGACTTCCAATTATGGCTCTATAAGTGAAATGTCCACCGGTTTACCGCACTCATCAACACCAAGACGTGTGTTGGATGCCATAAGTGTCTTCATTGCTTTGTTGTCTTCGACTCCAAAACGCTTGATTAGCTCCTTGACATACTTTGATTGATTTATAAAAATTCCTTCACCATTTTACTTAATTTGTAATCCAAAGAAAATGTTGAGCTCTTCCATCATGGACATTTAGAACTCTCTGTTCATAAGATTTGAAAAATTATCCAGAAGCGAAAGGTTAGTAGATCCAAAAATAAATATCATCCACGTATATTTGCACTAAGAGAATATCATTGGTATCTTTCTTTGTGAAATGAGTAGTATCTTTTAAATATCTTTTAAAACCATTATCAATTAGGAATGTAGTATACTTTATATGCTCTACTTGTGGATGAGTATCCTACAAAGATTCCTTCTAAAGATCTTGAATCAAACTTACCCAAACTCAAGGATTGGTCAAGTACAAAACACTTTGATCCAAATATCCTAAAGTAAGAAATGTTGGGCTTATAACCTTTCCAAATTTCATATGAGGTCTTGTTGGTCAAACATATACTCGATTAATGATTTTACATGTAGTATTGACCGTTTCGGCCCAAAGGATTTTTGGAGTCATGTACTCATTTAGCATTGATCTTGCAAGTTCTTGTAAGTTTCGATTTTTTGTGCTCTACTACATTTTGTTGAGGTATTCTTGGTGTGAAGAACTCATGCTTGTAATCATTTCTAGAGCAAAATTCATATAACCTTATATTTTTGAACTCACCACCATGATCACTACGAATGGTGACTATTTTTACCTCTCTTTGGTTCTCAAATTGTGAGCAAAAAATAATAAAGTACTCACAAACCTTCTCTTTGTATCTCAAAAAGTTAACCCATGTATACCTACTAAATTAATTAACAATCACAAATACATATATTTTCTTGGCCAAACTAGGTATGTTAATTGGTCCAAACAAGTCCATGTGAATGAGTTATAAGGGTCTTTTGGTTGAGATCAGATCTTTTGGATTAAAACTAGTTTTGGTTAGTTTATTTTTCATGCATTCATCACATATGCTATCAACATTCAACCTAGAGATTGGTAGACCACGAAATAACTCAAGATTGACTAGTTTCTTGATAAAGTTAAATGAGGTATGACCTAACTTTCGGTGCCATAACCATGAGTTGGAATTGGTTGCATTTAAACAAAGTTCACCGATGATAAAATGATTGATGTGAAGATAGTAAACATTCTTTGTTCTTTTATCAATATATATACCAACTCATTAGTTTTGTTATGATAAAGTGAGCATTCTTGGTTATTAAAGATAAGATAAAAACTGGAATCACATAACTTGCTCACACTTAACAAATTGAAATTTAAACCATTAACAAGGTATACACCATCAAAGGTTACATGGTTGTTACCAATTGTTCCAATTCCGATAATCTTACTCTCACACTCATTACTTCCAAAGATCACTTGTCCTCCGTCAAAGGGCTTAAGACTCTTAAAAACAAATTTGTTGCCCGTCATGTGGTGTGTGCAACAACTATCTATGATATAAGAATACCTTTTATATGATGAAGCCAAGCATACCTAAGTGTTTTGAAAAAGATATGCAATTATTGTTTTGAAAAACATCTTTGTTTTTAGGGTTTTCTTTTTTAGATACTCATGATTATCTAGTTTAATTTGAGAGTTTTAGGAACCCAAACATAAAATCTTTTATGTTTATTCCTCTTGAAATGACACTCAAAGGTCATATGATCATGATGGTTACAATGATTACACACAAGACTTGAATTATTTGATATCCAAGGGACTTTTGCGCAAAAATAGAAAGTACTACTTTTGTTTTATTGTGATAATGCATTTTGATTTCTACTATCCTAGGATTTTTTTGGATAAAACCTTTTAGAGATGTTAGCCCTAGGTTTAATGCTACAGAATTTTTTAATTTGTATAGGCTTGTTCATTGATCCAACCCTTTTAACCGCATAATAGTATCCAAGCTAACATTGTTTCTATATTTGGAGCACCTATTGGTTGAAAACCTTTTATCATATCTAAAGACTTGATGACTTTTTGGCTTAGGTAGTTTTACCTTGTGATTAGTTAAAGTAGGTGCACAAACATCAACATTTGAAGATTCAACTTTTGGTAAATTCGTATCTTCACATTTAGACTAAAAAAGGTTCAATTTCGATTCTCTTTTCAAAAGTACATTAATCTCTTCATCCTTCTTAGCTAAACTTATCATTGCTTTATTGTATTTTACTCTTAATTCATATTCATTAAGGATAGCTTGATCATCATATAAGAATTTCTCATTCTTGAACATAAAACTTACACTTAAACTACTTGAGTTTAGATATACCTCTCCTTGTGTGTAGGATGAAGATGTAATCGTGATTTCTCTTTCTTCAAGGTATTCCTCATTAACGTTGGTGAAGATTTGAGTCACTTCATCATTCAATCCTTCCTTTGCTTTGCTTTCTAAGATTTGCTCTTGCACCAAGATGTCGTCTTCTTTCCCTAAGATAGTTGTATTTTCAACTTTGTGGTCCACTACACTTAAATCACACTTGTTAGAACTAATATCCTCTTTAAATGCATTATCAAGGATATGCCACATTTCATATGCAAGGTTAGAATTGACAAGGATTTCGCCTATGGACTCATCTACAAAATTCAATATGAGATAAGAAGCATAACTATTGTCTAGCTAGAGGGTGAATCCATGATGGAATAGAAGATTTCTTTATCAAGTGTGTACAAAAGATCATTTCCACTAAGATATTCTTGCATTGCCTTTTTCCAAAGCTCGAAGTTTCCATTTCACAAGAGTTTAGGGAGTTCAACCATACTCATGTTAAGACTCATGTTGGTCAATTTAGCTAAGTATGAACCTGTGGGCTCTGATACCAATTATTAGAATGTGATTGGGGATAACTAAGGTCAAGTACTAATGCAGAAGCATTTAACAATAATTATAATTCAAGCTTTTAGACCTTAATCATCTAGTTAAAAATTTCGCCAAGCAAGTACTAAGAGCAATTGAGCAATACTAAAATAACAAAGTACAAGAATAATAAAGAGATAGAGTAAAGAGCAAGAGCAATCAAGAGAACACAAGAATACGCGATAAAACGTGGTTCGGCCTACAAACAAACTAGGCCTACATCCATGAGATTCCCGAAATCAAACTTCCTTTCGGGATCGATTCCACTAAACAATAAGTGTTATTTACAATAGCGGAACCTATCTTTGGTTTCTTCTCAATAAGGAAACCAATCTTAGGTTCCTAAACCTATGCAAGAGGCTACATCACTCTACAAGATAAAAGGTTTGATTGACTATATAATCAATGACAGAGATGCACTACTTGACAACACAAATGTAGTGCACCAAAGGCTCTAGCAAGAAAAAGAAGTGTTCTCGGGTTTACAATTAGACAATAGTAATCTAAATCTCTCAGGTTAGACAACTGTCGGAGAAGGCTCTAATGTTCTTTCTGGTGCTCAATTGAATGCTTGAAAGCTTGTGGGGAAGGTTTCAGATATATTTCAGGTTCGTATCCCTAATGTATATATAGGCCGAGCACATCTTAAAGTCTTGAAAATGACCTCATGCGTTATAGAACTTTGTGACGCGTTACAAAATCAATTATAATGGGTAGGCACCATCTAGAAATGCCCTTTTGTGCTTCTTCCACTGACTTCTGGGCCACCTTGAACAGGAACCCGTTGTGACGAGTTGGATACTCGTTATGACGGGTTGGAAATGCATTGTGATGCCATTGGGATGAGTTACAGCAACGCATGACTCTGGAAATCCGTTCTCTGCTAAGCTCTTCTCCTCTTAACCTGTTGTGACGGGTTGGCCACCTGTTATGACGGGTTGTACACCCATTGTGACGGGTTGACAAGCGTTACCATAACGCATGGCTCTGTGAATGCCTTCTATACTTGATCTTGATGTCTTTGACTATGTCTTGACTTGTATAAGCATATTTGAGCCTTTGCATCAATTAATAATTTTTATCACGAGTTCGCGTCAGATTCAATTTGAATCGCTCGTTTCTCTGATCGCAAATTAAACTCGACGTGGTGAAAGTAGACTCGAATATCTATAACTAGATGGCTTGCAATGTTAAAAAAACTAACTACAGTTCCAACGAGCGTAGCCGAAGTTGTTACAAAAAAATACTTAAAAATGCTAATCATACTTAATATTTTTTGTAGCAACTTCGACCAAGCTCGTAGGGACTATAATTAATTTTTTAACGTTGCCAGCCATCAAGCTGTAGATATTCAAGTCTACTTCCATTGTAGAAAACACCACAAAGTATTACTTCAGATCAGATTACTTCATTTATGGGTGGTAACGTTTCAAGAAAACCCCACAAAATATCATATCCTACTACGAGAGTGTTTGTTCTTCAAATACTTCATTTAAGGGTGGTAACCTTTCACTAAAACACCACGAGGGACATAGACTACCACTCAAATTGCATCATGTTTGAGTGCATTTATGGGCAATAAACAATTAAGAAAACACGACAAAGCATCTTATCCTACTACTAGAAGTGTTTCAGATCAGATTACTTCATTTATGAGTGATAACATTTCAAGAAATCCCCACAAAGCATCATAGCCTATTACGAGAAGTGTTGTTCTTCAAATACTTCAATTAAGGATGGTAACCTTTCACTAAAACACCACGAAGAAGCATCGATAACCACCTAGTTGCTTCATGTTTGAATACTTCATTTATGGGCGGTAAATAATCAAGAAAACACCACAAAACATCTAATCCTACTACTAGAAGTGTTTCAGATCTGAGTACTACATTTATGGGTGGTAACGTTTCAAGAAAACTCCACAAAGCATCATAGCCTACAACGAGAAGTGTTAGTTCTTCAAATACTTAAATAGGATTTTATTCTTTCACTAAAACACCACAAAGGAGCATAGATTACCATTCTAAATGATTCATTTCTGATTACTTCATTTATGAGCGGTAAACAATCAAGAAAACACCCCAAAACATCTTATCCTAATACTAGAAGTGTTTCAGATCAGATTACTTCATTTATGGGTAATAACGTGTCAAGAATACTCCACAAAGCATCATAGCCTACAACGAGAAGTGTTTGTTCTTCAAAAACTTCATACAAGGGTGGTAACATTTCACTAAAACATCACGAAGGAGCAAATATTACCACTCTAGGTGCTTCATGTCTGAGTACTTCATTTATGGGCGATAAACAATCAAGAATACACCACAAAGCATCTTACCTTACTACGAGAAGTGTTTATGATCTGAGTACTTCATTTATTGGAGGTAACCATTCAAGAAAACACCACAAAGCATCTTATCCTACCGCGAGAGGTGTTTCAGCTCATAATACATCTTTTATGGGTGGTAACGTTTCAAGAAAACCCCACAAAGCTTCATAGCCTACTACGAGATGTGTTTGTTCTTCAAATACTTCATTTAAGGGTGGTAACCTTTCACTAAAACACCACGAAGGAGCATAGATTACCACTCTATCTGCTTCACGTTTGAGTACTTCATTTATGAGAGATAAACAATCAAGAAAACTCCAAAAAGAGTCTTATCCAACTACAAAAAGTGCTTAAACTGATCTGAGTACTTTGTTTATTGGAGTTAACAATTCAAGAAACCATCACAAAGCATCTTATTCTATTACGAGAAGTGTTTATGACCAGTGTACTTCATTTAAGTGTGGCAACCATTCACTAAAACACAATGACGAAGCAAAGAATACCCATTTAAGTGCTTAATGTCTTAGTACTCCATTTCTGGGTGGTAAACAATCAAGAAACATCACAAATCATCTTATCCTACTTCGGAAAGTGTTTCTGATCATAGTACATCATTTGTGGGCGGTAACCATTCAAGAAAACACCACAAAGAATCCTATCCTTCTACGAGAAGTGTTTCTGATCTGAGTACTTCATTTGTGGGCGGTAACCATTCAAAAAACACCACAAAAATCGTATCCTTCTGAGAAGTGTTTCTGATCTGAGTACTTTATTTACGGGTGGTAACCATTCAAGAAAACACCATAAAAGCATCTTATCCTTCTATGAGAAGTGTTTCGGATATGAGTACTTCATTTATGAGTGATAACCATTCAAGAAAATACCACAAATCATCTTATCCTACTACGAGAAGTGTTTCAAATCATGATTACTTCATTTATGGGTGGTAACGTTACAAGAAAACCTCAGAAAGCATCATATCCAACTACGAGAAGTGATTATGCTCAGATTACTTCATTTATGGGTGGTAACATTTTCAAGAAAATCCCACAAAGGAGCATCGATTACCACTCTAGTTGCGTCATGTTTGAGTACTTCATTTATTGGCGGTAAACAATCAAGAAAACACCACAAAGCATCTTATCCTACTACTAAAAGTGTTTCAGATCTGAGTACTGCATTTTGGATGGTAACATTTCAAGAAAATCCCACAAAGCATCATAGCCTACTACGAGAGTGTTTGTAATTCAAATACTTCATTTAAGGGTGGTAACCTTTCACTAAAACACCACGATGGAGCATAGATTACCAATCTAGTTGCTTCATGTTTGAGTACATTTATGAGCAGTAAACAATCAAGAAAACACGACAAAACATCTTATCCTACAACTAGAAGTGATTCAGTTCAGACTACTTCATTTACGAGTGATAAAATTTCAATAAAACCCCACAAAGCTTCATAGCCTACTACGAGAAGTGTTTTTTCTTCAAATACTTCATTTAAGGGTGGTTACCTTCCACTAAAACACCACGAAGGAGCTTAGATTACCATTTTAAGTGCTTCATGTGAAAAACTCCATTTATGGGTGATAAACAATCAAGAAACACCACAAATCATCTTATCCTATTATAGAAAGTGTTTTTTATGAGTACTTCATTAGCAGGTGTTAACCATTCAAGAAAAGACCACAAAGCATCTTATCCTTCTACGAGAGTCAGAGTACTTTATTTATGGGTGGTAACCATTAAAAAACACCACAAAACATCTTATCCTATTAAGAGAATTATTTCAGATCAATATTACTTCATTTATGGGTGGTAACGTTTCAACGAAAACTCACAAAGCATCATAGCCAAATACAAGAAGTGTTTGTTCTTCAAATCTTCATTTAAGGATTGGTAACCTTTCACTAAGTCACCACGAAGGAGATAGATTACAACTCTATGTGCTTCATGTTTAGGTTCTTCTTTTATCGGCGGTAAACATCCAAGAAAACACCACAAAGCATTTTATCTTACTAAGAGAAGTGTTTCGGATCAGATTACTGCATTTATGGTTGGTAACATTTCAAGAAAACCCACAAAGCATCATAGCCTACTACGCAGTGTTTGTTTTTCATATACTTCATTTAAGGATTGAAACCTTTCACTAAAACACCACAAAGGAGCATCGATTATCACTCTAGTTGCTTCATGTTTGAGTACTTCATCAATGGGCGGTAAACAATCAAGAAAACACCACAAAGCATCATAGCATACTACGAGAAGTGTTTGTTCTTCAAATACTTCATTTAAGGGTGGTAACCTTTCCCTAAAACACCACGAAGGAGCATGTATTAACATTCTAAGTGCTTCATGTTGAGTACTCCATTTATGGGTGGTAAACAATCAAGAAACACCACAAATCATCTTATCCTACTACTGGAGTGTTACTGATCTGAGTACTTCATTTGTGGGTGGTAACCATTCAAGAAAATACCACAATGCATCATAGCCTACTACGAGAAGTGTTTGTTCTTCAAATACTTCATTTAAGGGAGGTAACCTTTCCCTAAAACACCACGAAGGAGAATGGATTACCATTCTGAGTGTTTCATGTTGAGTACTCAATTTATGGGTAGTAAACAATCAAGAAACACCACAAATCTTTTTATCTTACTACGAGAAGTGTTTCAGATCTGAGTACTTCTTTTGTGGGTGGTAACCATTCAAGAAAACTCCAAGAATCATCTTATCCTTCTACGAGAAGTAATAGTCATAGTACTTTATTTATGGGTGGTAACCATTAAAGAAAACACCACAAAGCATCTTATCCTACTACGAGAAGTGTTTCAGATCAGGATTACTTCATTATGTGTGATAACGTTTCAAGAAAAACCCACGAAGCATCATAACCTCATAAGAGAAGTGTTTGTTCTTCAAATACTTAATTTTAAGGTTGGTAACCTTTCACTAAGACACCATGAAGCAGATAGATTACAACTCCAGGTGCTTTATGTCTGAGTTCTTCTTTTATGGGCGATAAACAATAAAGAAAACACCACAAAGCTTTTTATCCTACTACGAGAAGTGTTTCGGATCAGATTGCTGCATTTATGGGTGGTAACGTTTGAAGAAAATCCCACAAAGCATCATAGCCTACTACGCAGTGTTTGTTTTTCATATACTTCATTTAAGGATTGAAACCTTTCACTAAAACACCACAAAGGAGCATCGATTATCACTCTAGTTGCTTCATGTTTGAGTACTTCATCAATGGGCAGTAAACAATCAAGAAAACACCACAAAACATCATAGCATACTACGAGAAGTGTTTGTTCTTCAAATACTTCATTTAAGGGTGGTAACCTTTCCCTAAAACACCACGAAGGAGCATGTATTAACATTCTAAGTGCTTCATGTTGAGTACTCCATTTATGGGTGGTAAACAATCAAGAAACACCACAAATCATCTTATCCTACTACTGGAAGTGTTTCTGATTTGAGTACTTCATTTGTTGGTGGTAACCATTCAAGAAAATACCACAATGCATCATAGCCTACTACGAGAAGTGTTTGTTCTTCAAATACTTCATTTAAGGGAGGTAACATTTCCCTAAAACACCACGAAGGAGCATGGATTACAATTCTGAGTGCTTCATGTTGAGTACTCCATTTATGGGTAGTAAACAATCAAGAAACACCACAAATCTTTTTATCTTACTACGAGAAGTGTTTCAGATCTGAGTACTTCTTTTGTGGGTGGTAACCATTCAAGAAAACACCAAGAAGCATCTTATCCTTCTACGAGAAGTAACAATCAGATTACTTTATTTATGGGTGGTAACCATTAAAGAAAACACCACAAAGCATCTTATCCTACTACGAGAAGTGTTTCAGATCAAGATTACTTCATTATGTGTGGCAACGTTTCAAGAAAAACCCACAAAGCATCATAGCCTCATAAGAGAACTGTTTGTTATTCAAAAAGTTAATTTTAAGGTTGGAAACCTTTCACTAAGACACCATGAAGCAGATATATTACAACTCTAGGTGCTTTATGTCTGAGTTATTCTTTTATGGGCGATAAACAATCAAGAAAATACCACAAAGCATTTTATCCTACTACAAGAAGTGTTTCGGATCAGATTTCTGCATTTATGGGTGGTAACGTTTCAAGAAAACCCACAAAGCATCACAGCCTACTATTAGAAGTGTTTGTTTTTCAAATACTTCATTTAAGGGTTGTAACCTTTCACTAAAACACCACTAAGGAGCATAGATTACCTCACTAGGTGCTTCATGTTTGAGTTCTTTTTTATGGGCGGTAAACAATCAAGAAAACACCACAAATCATCTTACATTACTACGAGAAGTGTTTATGATCAGAGTACTTCGTTTATTGGAGGTAACCATTCAAGAAAACACCACAAAGCATCATATACTACTACTAGAAGTGCTTCAGATCTGAGTACTTCATTTGTGGGTGGTATACATTCAAGAAAACTCCATAAAACATCTTATCCTGCTACGAGAAGAGTTTCTTCTCTGTGTACTTCATTTAAGTGTGGCAACCATTCACTAAAACACAATGACGAAGCATAGAATACCCCTTTAAGTGCTTCATGTCTGAGTACTCCATTTGTGGGTGGTAAACAATCAAGGAACACCACAAATAATCTTATCCTAATTCGAGGAGTGCTACAGATCTTAGTACTTCATTTGTGGGTGGTAACCATTCAAGAAAACAGATCAAAGCATCTTATCATTCTACGAGAAGTATTTGTTCTTCATATACTTCATTTAAGGGTGGTATCCATTCTCTAAAACACCACAAAGGAGCATCGATTATCACTCTAGTTGCTTCATGTTTGAGTACTTCATCATTTGACGGTAAACAATCAAGAAAACACCACAAATCATCTTATCTTACTACTAGAAGTGTTTCAGATCTGAGTACTGCATTTATGGGTGGTAAAGTTTCAAGAAAACCCCACAAAGTATCATAGCCTACTACGAGAAGTGTTTGTTATTCAAATACTTAAAAGGAGTGTTATCCTTTTACTAAAACACCACGAAGGAGCATAGATTACCACTCTAGGTGCTTCATGTCTGAGTACTTCATTTATGAGCGGTAAACAATTAAGAAACCAACATAAATCATCTTATCCTACTACTAGTAGTGTTATAGATCAGATTACTAAATTTATGCGTAATAAAGTATCAAGAAAATCACACAAAGCATCATATCTTACAATGAGAAGTGTTTGTTTCTTCAAATACTTCATTTAAGAGTGGTAACATTTCACTAAAACACCACGAATGAGCATAGATTACCTCTCTAAGTACTCCAATTCTGACTACTTTATTTATAGGCGGTAAAATATCAAGAAAACAGCACAAAGCATGTTACCTTACGGCAAGAAGTGTTTATGATCTACGTACTTCGTTTGTGGGAGGTAACCATTCAAGAAAACACCACAATGCATTTATCCTACTACGAGAAATGTTTCAGATTAGATTACTTCATTTATGGATGGTAACGTCCATGAAAACCCCACAAAACATCATAGCCTACTATGAGAAGTGTTTGTTCTTCAAATACTTCATTTAAGGGAGGTAACCTTTCCCTAAAACACCACGAAAGAGCATGGATTGCCATTCTAAGTGCTTCATGTTGAGTACTCCATTTATGGGTGGTAAACAATCAAGAAACACCACAAATCATCTTATCCTACTACGGGAAGTGTTTCTGATCTGAGTACTTCTTTTGTGGGTGGTACCCATTGAAGAAAACACCACAAGCATCTTATCCTTCTACGATAAGTATTAATCAGAGTACTTTATTTATGGATGGTAACCATTAAAGAAAACACCACAAAGCATCTTATCCTACTACGAGAAGTGTTTCAGATCAAGATTACTTCATTATGTGTGGCAACGTTTCAAGAAAATCCACAAAGCATCATAGCCTCATAAGAGAACTGTTTGTTCTTCAAATAGTTAATTTTAAGGTTGGAAACCTTTCACTAAGACACCATGAAGCAGATATATTACAACTCTAGGTGCTTTATGTCTGAGTTATTCTTTTATGGGCGATAAACAATCAAGAAAACGCCACAAATCATTTTGTCCTACTACGAGAAGTGTTTCGGATCAGATTGCTGCATTTTTGGGTGGCAACGTTTCAAGAAAATCCACAAAGCATCACAGCCTACTATTAGAAGTGTTTATTCTTCAAATACTTCATTTAAGGGTTGTAACCTTTCACTAAAACACCACTAAGGAGTATAGATTACCTCACTAGGTGCTTCATGTTTGAGTTCTTTTTTATGGGCGGTAAACAATCAAGAAAATACCACAAATCATCTAACCTTACTACGAGAAATGTTTATGATCAGAGTACTTTGTTTATTCGAGGTAACCATTCAAGAAAACACCACAAAGCATTATATACTACTACTAGAAGTGTTTCATATCTGAGTACTTCATTTATGGTGGTATACATTCAAGAAAACTCCATAAAACATCTTATCCTGATACGAGAAAAGTTTCTTCTCTGTGTACTTCATTTAAGTGCGGCAACCATTCACTAAAACACAATGATGAAGCATATAATAGACCTTTATGTGCTTCATGTTTGAGTACTCCATTTGAGGGTGGTAAACAATCAAGAAACACCACAAATCATCTTATCCTAATTCGGTGAGTGCTACAGATCTTAGTACTTCATTTGTGGGCGGTAACCATTCAAGAAAACAACACAAAGCATCTTATCCTTCTACGAGAAGTGTTTGTTCTTCAATATTTCATTTAAGGGTGGTATCCATTCACTAAAACACCACAAAAGAGCATCGATTATCACTCTAGTTGCTTCATGTTTGAGTACTTCATCATTGGACGGTAAATAATCAAGAAAACACCAAAAATCATCTTATCCTACTACTAGAAGTGTTTCAGATCTGAGTACTGCATTTATGGGTGGTAAAGTTTCAAGAAAACCCCACAAAGCATCATAGCCTACTACGAGAAGTGTTTGTTCTTCAAATACTTAAAAGGGGTGTTATCCTTTCACTAAAACACCACGAAGGAGCATAGATTACCACTCTAGGTGCTTCATGTCTGAGTACTTCATTTATGAGCGGTAAACAATTAAGAAACCAACATAAATCATCTTATCCTACTACTAGTAGTGTTATAGATCAGATTACTAAATTTATGCGTAATAAAGTATCAAGAAAATCACACAAAGCATCATATCTTACAATGAGAAGTGTTTGTTTCTTCAAATACTTCATTTAAGAGTGGTAACATTTCACTAAAACACCACGAATGAGCATAGATTACCTCTCTAAGTGCTCCAATTCTGACTACTTTATTTATAGGCGGTAAAATATCAAGAAAACAGCACAAAGCATGTTACCTTACGGCAAGAAGTGTTTATGATCTACGTACTTCGTTTGTGGGAGGTAACCATTCAAGAAAACACCACAATGCATTTATCCTACTACGAGAAATGTTTCAGATTAGATTACTTCATTTATGGGTGGTAACGTCCATGAAAACCCCACAAAACATCATAGCCTACTACGAGAAGTATTTGTTCTTCAAATACTTCATTTAAGGGAGGTAACCTTTCCCTAAAACACCACGAAGGAGCATGGATTACCATTCTATGTACTTCATGTTGAGTACTCCATTTATGGGTGGTAAACAATTAAGAAACACCACAAATCATCTTATCCTACTACGAGAAGTGTTTCTGATATGAGTACTTCTTTTGTGGGTGGTAACCAATCAATAAAACACCACAAAGCATCTTATCCTTCTACGATAAGTATTAATCAGAGTACTTTATTTATGGATGGTAACCATTAAATAAAACACCACAAAGCATCTTGTCCTACTACGAGAAGTGTTTCAGATCAGGATTACTTCATTATGATAATACTAGAGGGGGGTGAATAGGTTATAATTCGATTTCTAGGCTTATTTGATATAAAAATGCGCAATTCAAGATTAATGACTTAAACTATTTTTCAATAACACTACAGTAGTTCAAGTAATAACTAAAATGAGAATTAAAGAGAAGAGTAAAGGATTGATCAAACAATAATAGTAGACGCTTGACACTGATATGTTAACGGAGTTCGGCTATTTATGAGCCTACGTCTCCGGGACTCCCGATCCCCCAACGCGGTAATAGGATCGAGCTGTTTCTACTAATCAACACAAGAATTCGTTACAAGCTTGAACTTGGTCTCTTTACACTCAAGGATAGAGAACCAAGCCAATAACCACACAAAAACAAGAACTAATTGCTCAATCACACTCTCCTGCAAGAGATGAAGTTTCTATTAATTTAGAAGTTATGAGCTTGAGAAATTTGAAGTAGATCTAGAGTTGTTTCAAAGGTCAGCAATGGCTGCTAGAGAGATTTTGAAATTAGGGCAAAAGTTGTCTAAGAAGAAAGGCAACAATCTCTTTTATAATGGACAAGAAAATCAGCAGATTTGGCAAGAAATAGCCGAACCGTCACACGGCGGTTGACAACTGCCGGCGACGGTTGACCAAGCAATTCAAAAATGAGATTGTTCACTTTCTTCCAGGATCAACCGTCACACTACGGTTGGCAACCGTCATGCCGGTTGAGTAAGCAATTCAAAAATAGGCTTTTACGTTTTCTTCCAAGATCAACCGTCAGTGACGGTTGATCAAGTAACTCAAAACTGACTAAGTATTTGAGTTTCCAGGACCAACCGTCACTCGACGGTTGTCAACCGTCAGTGACGGTTAAGGACAATGTTTTACATTTCTTGAGGTTTTGGAAACCGTCAGTGACGGTTAAGTGAGTTGACATTTTGTTTTGTTTTCTCAAGCTCAAGAGATCTAAATTAATATTTTACATAATATAAGACTTTTTACTACATGAATTATGTTGTTCTCTTATTCCAAGCTTTGCTTCATGATCGCTCCAATGCTTGATATAATATAGCTTGAATTTCCTTGTTTGAAGCTTCAATTGCCAATTAAATTCCTGCATAACATCTCAGACACACGATATTGTCAAATTCAAGATAGTTTTGCAAATCGACAAATATGAAAAAATTGTTTTTAGACACAACAATCTCCCCCTTTTGTCGATTTGCAAAACTTGCAATTATATGTGCATATGTTTGGTACGTTTAAGGCACATGTAATCTTCTCCCCCTTTTTGTAAATCGAGCAAAAGTTAAAAAAAAAGATTTACATTTTGCTCCCCCTCGATCTTTGCATAATTAGCTTATCATATGAGATAGAAATATAGCGCTCCCCCTCAATTCAAGCACAAAGTATCATATGATGTTGCACATATAAGAGCACATAAAAGATAATCGTGCAATAGTAATTATCAAGAAAACTAGATAATAAAACATAGAGATGTAGCAAGTAAGCCGATAGCAAATAAAACTAAACAAACAAGTCACACGACACCATGCATAACAACATAAGTAAGAACAAAAACTCCTAAATAAAACAAGAGCAACATGCAAAACAAATTAATTTGAAATGTCTATTCATCGGCATCTTCGTCGTCTTCCGTGTCGCTTGCATCCTCCTCGTCTTCTCCATCATCCTCGTTATTGTCCTCTTCTTGGACATTATGCACTAAGTTGTCATCGTCTTCTCCGTCTTGAGAAGGTGCCACGTCTTCTTGACCAAAACGAGCGACAAAACGTGCCTTGAGGCTCAAGTGATCTTCATAGAAGGTATTGTACTTGTTCGCGGCCCAATCATAGAATGCATTTTGTCCCGCTTGATATCATCACACTTGGTATTGAGATTCGCCAAAGCGGTAAGAACGGCTTGTTGAAAGTCACTCGAGAATTGAGGATTGGGTTGAGAGGATGAAGCACCCGAAGCAAAGGGTTCTTGAGGAGGATTCTCGGTCTCGGCTTGCCTATTAGGATCAACGTATTGATTTGGTAACGCACTGGGTAACTTGATCCACATATCAACAGGACATCCTTTATGCGCATACCCCTTTTCACCGTTTATTGGAGCAATCTTGCGGACACTCCACCCAATAGCCTCCATATGGTCCCACATGTTTATTGGTTCGATGGTTTGAAGATTCTTTGGAAGTTTGACACCATTAGCTAGGAGGATTTTGTGAATAAGGTTACCAAAGGGGATAATTCGTTGGCTATCACTCAAGCTTGCCAACATATAAGAGATGATCATAAACGGAATGTTAAACATCCGACCATTATTCTCTATCATGTTCCTCAAGAAGAATATTGCATTGAACTCCACATTGGTTTTTAACCGCGGCCTTAGGTGTAAGGATATTGTTGATAAGAAAGAAGGCGAAGCGGTGAACAGATGGTAGTTTGGTTGCTTGCAATTTTCGTACCCGGTCAAATGTAAACCAAGATTGGTACTCATGGTGGGGTTCTTCCGGAGGTCCGGGCCATTTTCGAATGAGGTAAATTTATTCCCCATCATTTACAAGTCCTAACCATTGAGCAATATTGGATAACGTGACTTGTATTTCGGTGCCACATACATAGGTAGTAAAACCCCACGAATCCTTGGTTTTCTTGATATTAGCATAAAATGTCTGAACAAGGATTTCATTAAACGGTTCTTGGCACTCAACAATTTGTTTAATTCCCTAACGATTCAAATATTCCTTAACCTTTTCATCTTCCCAATCCTTGTAAATATGACCCTTTTGAATAAAGCAATACCCGTTTGATTTTGGTCGTGTCATGAGAACCTTGGACATCATGTAGGCATCATCATCTCGAAATAGATAAAGATTACCTCTTTCTTCGTTTAGATTCGCCCGAGTGGGGTCAGTTCGTGAGGATTGGCCACCCGTCAATCCCTTCGTCCTAGCACGCTTGAAGGTGAGAATCTTACGTGTGGAAGCTTTGTTGTTGTTGTTGTTGTCTTGTGTGGCCATGGTGATTGAGAGGAAACCCTAGAACTAGGGTTGGAGAAAATTGGAGAGATGAGAGGGATTGAGAGAGAATAAGGTAGGTAGATGGAAGAGGAATTGTGAGGAGAGGTTGAATCTTCAAGAAATTGATGAAGGAATGTGAGAGATGGGTTGATTTTAAAGAGAAATTTTCAGATAGAAGAGGAAGAGAGAGGGACGAGAAGAGGAAGAGGAACATGAAGAGAAAGAGAAAGAGGCGTTTGATATGGGTTTTGGAAGAGAAATGGGCAGCCGACGCCCTTTGAAATCGCAAATTTGAACTAACCGTCGTGTGACGGTTGATGCTGGGTAAAAGTATCGAGAGAGGAGTAAGGCAACCGTCATGCTGCTTGTCAACCGTCACACGACGGTTGTCAACCGTCAGTGACGGTTGTTAAGCGTCATGACGCTTGTGACGTTGTTCTGTATTGTTGCTAGTGTTTTGGCCAACCGTCAGTGACGGTTGTCAACCGTCACTTGACGGTTTGATGCTGGAACGTATTGTCAGATATGGGTATAACAACCGTCAGTGACGGTTGGCAACCGTCACACGACGGTTGACTCTGAGAAGCAATTTTGCATGTATTACTTTAGTGTAGTTCTAGCATGCCCAATTTAAATCGAAGTTCACAATGATGTTGCGTATCTAGAGGTTTTGTAAATATGTTGGCTATTTGATTTTTAGTGTCTATGTAGGATAGTTCAATGTCATCTCTTTCAATGTGATCTCGAATAAAATGGTGCCTAATTTCAATGTGTTTTGTACGTGAGTGAAATATCGAATTTTTGGATATGAGAATTACGCTTGTGTTGTCACACAAGATTGGGACCTTGCAGAAGCGTAAATTATAATCGTTTAACGTATGAATCATCCACAATATTTGTGTGCAACAACTTCCGACCGCAACGTACTCGGCTTCGGCCGTTGATAGAGCAACCGATGTTTGTTTTCGACTCGACCAAGACACAAGCGAACCACCTAAGAATTGACAAGTTCCGCTTGTACTCTTTCTATCCATGCGGTCTCCGGCAAAGTCAGCGTCAGTATATCCTACTAAATCAAGTTCAGATTGGCGATCATACTATAATCCTAAGTTCAATGTGCCTTTTATATATTTGAGGATTCTTTTTACGGCTTTCATATGCGATTCTTTAGTGTTCGATTGAAAACGAGCACAAAGACAAACCGAAAACATAATATCGGGCCTACTTGCTGTTAAATAAAGTAGACTACCTATCGTGGCACGGTATTGGGAAATGTCCACGGGTATTCCGCTTTTGTCCGTATCAAGATTTATGTTTGTTGTCATCGGTGTCTTGCTCACCTTGCTATCGTCTATCCCGAACTTCTTTACCAATTCCTTGGCGTATTTTGCTTGATTTATGAATATGCCATCGGGTTGTTGCTTGATTTGCAATCCTAAGAAGAATTTTAACTCGCCCATCATGCTCATTTCGAATTCACTGCTCATCAGTTGAACCAAAAATAATATCATCTGCGTGAATTTGTACTAACAATAAATCATTCTCATTCTTCTTGGTAAACAATGTGGTATCATTCTTTCCTCTTATAAAGTTATTTTCTACCAAGAAGGAGCTAAGTCTACCATACCAAGCTCGAGGAGCTTGTTTTAAACCGTAGAGGGCCTTGTCGAGTTTATATACATGATTGGGAAAATTTGGATCAACGAAACCGGGTGGTTGGTGTACGTATACCTCTTCTTGTATGAACCCGTTAAGGAAAGCACTCTTGACGTCCATTTGGAATAGGGTAAAGCCTTTGTAAGAGGCATACGTCAAGAGCATTCTAATTGACTCTAGTCTAGCCACGGGTGCAAACATTTCATCGTAATCCAACCCTTCTTTTTGTCTAAAGCCTTGTGCTACTAATCTAGCTTTATTACGAACAACGTTTCCTTCTTCGTCCTTTTTATTCCGAAACACCCATTTTGTTCCAATTATCCCTCTATTCTTTGGTTTTGGTACAAGTTCCCACACTTTATTGCGTTCGAATTGATTTAACTCTTCTTGCATGGCACAAATCCAATCGGCATCTTTACATGCTTGTTCAAGATTTGTGGGTTCAATTTGAGAGACAAACGCACAATGAGCAATCATTTGGTTCAAATTGGACCTAGTTCTAACACCATCCCTAGGGTTACCAATTACATTTGTTAAAGGGTGAGCGGTTACTTCCCTTAGGTCTTGGGGAGGTTGATGCTCAATTTGCTCCATCAATGTGATGTCGTCTTCTTGAGGGGTATTTTCATTTAGACCGTCTTGTTCATGTTCTTGCGTTTGTTCCGAAGTCACAACTACTTCTTCGCATGCGTAAGGTGACTCATCTACGACCATGAATTCGCTTGATCCTTGTCCTTCTTGAGTGGCGTTTGATGTTTTCATACCTACAATATCAACATTTCCTTTCTCGGCCCAAGTATTAGTAAATTCATCGAATTTTACATTAATTGATTCAATAACAATTTTAGAGGTAGGAATGTATACTCTATATGCTTTGCTTGTCATCGAGTAACCTACTAAATTTCCTTCGATTGACTTGGAGTCAAATTTGGTGACTTTAGTAGAGTCATCAAGTACAAAGCATTTAGAACCGAACGTTCGAAAATAGGCAATGTTTGGCTTACGTCCAACCCACAATTCATATGGCGTTCTTTTAATTATTGGTCTTAATCCTACTCTATTTATTACATGACATGCGGTGTTAACCCTGTTCTGTACTTAGCTAATTTGGCTAAACCCTTGACTATTGATAATATCGATTAGTACAATCGATATATCGATTGGCTACAATATGCATTATTTTGACTTTATTAGCTTGATTCCAAAGTTGAAATGTAGGAAAACAAAAACATAAAATTGATAAAACTGTCATATGAATTCATGCATCAAGTCGTAGTGCTCCAACGCTCCAAATTGCTTTATTGAAGCTCCAAATTGCTTTGTATCGCATTACATTGCTTTGTCTTGCTTGCCTTGTGTACCTACACAGATTTTCTCACAACAAGCTTATTAAATTGTATGTTATTTTGCAAATTATCAAACCAAGGACATTGTTAGGTACAATAATTATTGTTCTTATTGTTGTTGTTGTTGCTGTTGTTCTTCTTCTTCTTCTTCTTCTCATTTATATTGTTATTGTTATTGCTATTGTTATTTTTTTGTCGTTGTCATATTGTTATGGATATTTTAATGCTTATAATGAGTAGTAAAATGGATATGTTATACATTTAAATTCAAGAGCGTCGTGGATGGCAGGTCTACACCTCGCCTCCTTCACTCTAGCCTCAACTACTAATTAATGAGTTTTAATATAAAAACAATAAAATAGATAAATTTGTGAGTTCTTAAATATCAATGAAATTACGTAATATTTAATTTTAGAGGAGAAAATACGTAATTTTTATGTTTTTGAAAAAAGAGAGAATTGAGTACGTTTTTCGACTTTCGTGTTCGTTATAACGGTTAAACCTAAAACAAACGTTCCAAAACAGACAAACGGATGAGATTTATTATCCAAAGATCCATATTAATCAATCAGCTTACCTATCGTTAGAAAATAATACAAAGACGTGAAGGAAAGAAAATATACTCGATGGGAGCTTATTGACATCAGAGCAGACGAAAGCAACTGCTAAGTATATGTAAGGTTGGTGTGGAACGGAGAAGTTGAGATGAAATCAATTTTTTTCACGCTCTCAAATACGATTCTCATCAAATATCTCGATTTTTCCCCACCGCGTCCGATCACAAAAAAAAGGAAAAATTCCTAGGGCTCTCAATGGTATAATATGTGTCAGATGAAGATATTTTTGTACTTCTACTCATTTGAAATTACTTTCATTCGTATTCTATTTTTAATTACCTGTTAAAATTTGACTTACTCTTATTTTATTCTTACCCTTTAAAATTATAAAATAACAAACATATATCAGACGATACGGGTAATACTATAATATAATATTTTTCGGTTTTTAATAAATAGTTTTTACACAGATAAACTTAAAATCAATAATTTTCATAAATACTAGCACAACACTAGAGCAAGTAGAGCATATACATTAACAAGAAAAAAATAATATACAATGCAAAATATTAGACTAGATTAATAATATACGATTAGTTTTTTAAAAAGATTAAACGAGAGAAAGGTAACTTTAAAAAAATGATTAGTTGGATAAATTAATTTTGATAGAATTCAAGAGACAAACGTTAATATTATGTTGAAATTTTTATTGAAAATTGAACAATTAATTAGATGTATCTTAGAAAACTTAAATTACTAATAGATTAATTATTTTTACGAATTTTAAAATATGGCATACATATTTATTTATATTTATATATATT
Source organism: Eleocharis quinqueflora (assembly GCA_964058865.1). NCBI lineage: Eukaryota > Viridiplantae > Streptophyta > Magnoliopsida > Poales > Cyperaceae > Eleocharis > Eleocharis quinqueflora. Next base: position 42,006 of record CAXKVX010001558.1, read on the forward strand.
ATTTTATATTTATCCTATAAGGTAGCAGATACGAAAATAGTCTTTATCCGTACTCTTATCTTTTTAACTAACGAAAAGACCTTATCCATATCCATATCTGATAAGCTAACGGAAAAATCTTTTATATCTTATCGAATACGATACGAATTCGATAAAAGAGTAAAATAGTTTTGTTGACGGTCCTACTCATGCACGTCACATTTGAGTGTGAATTTTGGTATTTCCGATCAGGAAATAAGTTACCCCAAAATAAAAAATAAAATAAAAAGTACCATGTCAAATTTGAGATAGCGTTCTAAATTTCTTATTGTGACATTTAAGGTCATTTTTGTAGATAAGATTTGTTTGTAATACTATAAAAATGATAGAAATTTCTGGAGGAACGGTAATTTATCATCGCTACTTTATAAGACATCTAACTCGGGATAATATAATATATGCGGGATATACAAATAAGTTAACCTTGTTAGAAAATATAGTATATGTCATCTTTGTTAGCTTGTGTCTCTTGAATATGATGATGATTAAAGCTAGAAAAGATAAATAGATCCTTTTTTTGTCAAAAAAAGTCAACTTTGTTAGCTTTAATTGTTTGCAATTTGATTACTATAACTTTATTCCAACTAAATTTAAATCAACTATTGAGTTATCACAATGTGCCAGTACTTTGTCTCAACCCTGAATTAAAACAAAATGCAGATTACAAATTTGTACTGAATTCTCACACAAAAGGAAAGAAAGGACAGAACAAATGTTGAATGAAAGTGAAATAATATTCATTCTCATACGAAAGTAAGCCAGCTTGTGTACCAATGATGATAAGTTTAAATCATTACTGAAGCATTTTATTAAGATGGTGTATAATGAGATGGCATGGGCCTGCTATTAAATGGGTTTTGCTCTTGCAGAAACACACATCTCGAGCTTGAAATCAGTAGCTCAGTATGAAGTTTCTTTCAGTTATAATCTGGAATCTTGAAGTAACCTACATGAAAAAGAAGGCCTTCTTCAAAACTGCAAAAATTCCAAATGTGCCTAAAAAACAACTGACAAGAGCTTTGTCAGAAGCCATGTATAGAACACTGATAGAATGGCACCAACTGGAATAGTGACCACCCAGGAAGCAACAATCTCCCGGACCGTCTCTGATCTGACACTATTCAATCCTCTTGCAAATCCGACTCCCATCACTGCGCCTACAAGTGTATGTGTTGCCGAAATGGGAAGCCCAAGTTTTGATGCAACAAGAACTACAGATGCTGCTGCAAATTCAGCCGCAAACCCTCTTGTTGGCGTCAGTTCGGTGATTTTCCTGCCAATTGTTGCTATCACTCGGTAACCCCACATTGTGAGACCTGCGACAATTCCAAAACCACCCCAAGCAAGAACCTCCAAAGGAATAACTATCTCAGCTCCACTCAAACCGCCCTGAAGAATTGCTAATGCAGCGGCTAGCGGGCCTATAGCATTGGATACATCATTGCCTCCATGAGCAAATGACATGAAACAAGCAGATAGCACCTGCATGTAGCCAAAGACCCCATAAACTATCTGTAACTGAGTCCCTTTTGGACCAGCTATATCTGAGAGAAACCCAACATTCTGCACAAGGGGTTTGTCAGTTGGAGTTGTTTTGTCTGCCTCTGAAGATAATAGATGGCCGAGTTGCTTTGTGATGACCAGATGAACAATCAGTGCTCCTACTGCGCCACAAGATAACGCTTGTAAGAGTGCTACGGAGAAGATTTTGCTAAGAGGAAGAGCAGCAAATGAGATCCCACTGACTCCCAAAAAAACAGCAATGGGTGCTGCAGCTGCTGCAGCCTGCCCAGGATTGGGGGCACTGTACACAAACTGCATGAAAGTTGTAAGAAACAAAAAAAAAATACCTGAAAGTGTAAATACAAAGCAATTATGTACTCAATAATACTCAGGCTGTTATCAAATGTTATGGACTCATGTGTCAGTAACGTTCCTGTGTTAACAATTTTTTAAAGCTAATTGTGTCTCTTGGATGTGATGATAATTAAAGCTAGAAAAGCAAATTAGGTCATCCTAGCATGATAGGTGATTTATTGACTCCTAAAAATAGATGGTACTGTTAAATAAAAAGAGAGATAATTTTCTAATTATTGACTCAATCATCTAGTTTATCAGTCTGATATCTCTACCCATATTAGCTTTTTTACTTTTTTTTTGCCAAATTGCCAATAACCATCATGCAATCCTTGGCTTCTTGCCACATGTTGTTTGGGAAGGACGTAAGTTGAAACAAAAAATTGTAATTTCTCGGGTGACTGGAGCTTACACGCCGTATACATTTATACACGAGGAATGAAGCTGCTGCACCCATAAGAGGAGAAATGACCCATGAGGAAGATACTCTAGCTAATGAGCTCCAAAAAACTGCATTGACTCCACCGTACACTAGCCCAAATCCGACCATTGCACCCACAATACAATGTGTGGTGGAGACTGGCCAACCGTAGAAAGAAGCAACCTATGTTATCAGAAGAAGAACAATATTTGACAATTATTCACACTTAAACTACAAAATTCACTCTAGAAAGTAAAAAATTAAATGGCTAACTACTGAGCCTGTTCCTTTAAGAGGGAAAAACTTGAAAGGGGGAAGAGCATCGAGTAAGCTGAGGCAAAGTGGTTAAACTAATGAGCTGAATTTTATCCTTAATATGGGGCCTTATTTTAATTATTCATAGGGGTCAACCATCCGAAACTTAATTCAAGGTTGACATCACGGAATTTCTTTATATGAAGTGCAAATTCATTTACAAATTAATGCTCCCAATACCCACAAGTGATTAACGAAATTGAAAGTATGTTATTTTAATAAAGAATATTAACACTCATATACACTTTATCCTACAGAGGTCTGAGGGTTGATAAACTACATTTTAGATGTTTTCTATAGATAATGTTTGGGGCATACAAAATAATTGAATTTAGTTAATAGTTTATGATGAAATTCAATAGTTATAAGATGAGAGAGTGAATTTTTGAAACATATCTACCTGCAACCAAGTACCAGCAGCAGCTAAAGAGGAGAGCAGACCAGCAAACATCAGAGATTCCTTTCCCTGAAAACAAGATGCCACAAGGATACCTTTTTGCATGGTGTTGGTAACATGTGTTCCCATAAGAAAAGCACCGGAGAACTCGAGTACAGCTGCCGTCAGAACTGCTTGTCGCAGAGTCAGAGCCCCTGAACCCACCGACGTCCCCATTGCATTCGCCACATCATTAGCACCTATATTCCACGCCATGTAAAATCCGGACAAGACCGTGAGATAAGAAAGCACCTTCATCTTCATCCCTACTGTCATGCTAACCGATTTCATTACAAGTGGAAAGGTAAGTGCGGCGAGAACTATCATTGCAGTAATGCCAAATGCGGTCCTCGAGGATATATGAAATGCATCTGCCATACTTGATTCTGATTCTGAACCCGGTGGCTCTGTATCCACGGCCTCCTCCGTCGCTCTAATGTTAGTAGGTTCTTCACCGGCACTTGCATAAGAGGAGAAACTAGCACAAGGGATGCGATGCTGGCAGATACTGATTTTTTTAGACAGTGATACTGATGGTAGCCCCTCTTTCAGATAACTTGGTTTGGAAAAAGAAACATACCGAGTGGCCGGGTTTCGAAATAGGAGACTAGAAACTCCTCCCCTGACTCCACTACAACGGGTCATGGAGAAGTAGGGAGAGAAAGGTGCCATGCAGTGGATGAAACAGTGACGTGGTAAAAGAGCTAAGGATGAGGGGAGGAGAAGGGAAAGATAGTAGGTGCAGCCATTGAAGGTGGGAAAAAAATGTGGGCATGTTGAGAAGAGAAGGGGTTTTGCGTGGGTGGTGAGGAGGCAGAGTCCCCGCTGCGACCAACGAGTGGTGCCTGTGGATCCTGCCAAGATTCCCTCCTAATCCACAACTACAGGACGAATTTTGTGTATAGCCGGATTCCTTTTTCTCTATCCACTTAATTCTTTGTCAATTACTCGATATTACTGCTGCTTTGTAGGTTGTAATCAAGTAGATACCAGATTTTCTTCTTTTTTTTCTTTATTGTGCAGCTTGCAGCGTATTCTTTTTCTTTTAAAAACTGGTGGTATATTTATAATTCTAGTTCGAATTATATATTATTTTTTCATTGATATATGTGCTCTACTTGCTCTCATGTCGTGTTTGTGTTTATGAAAATACTGATTTTAGCTGTATTCATGTAAAATATGATTTATTTATAAAACTAAAAAATGTTATCGTAATATTACAGGTATCGTCTAATATATGTTCGTTTGTTGGCACCTTTTTTCGCCGCCCTCCTTACGGTCAAGAAAACCAAGGAGCATGAAGAAAGAGTGTACAGGTCTCCCCGAATGCGCGTAGTTTTTTTAGGTTTCAGAACACAAGCGTCTAGGGTTTTTATTTTAACCATATGAGATTCTAGAGATCGATAGTCCTGGTCAGGCGCAAGCCCCTGCCATTATTTACCCGAGGCATTATTTCAGTCCTCGGCACCTATGATTAATAAGTAGTGCTAGATTGAATCGTATGGACCAGACGAAGGCGATCTATTATTGACTGGTTGAGTTTGAGATGACTTTTCTTGAGAGGTAGTCAACCTCCAGGGTTGTTGAGGATTGTTTCAGAAGGGGGTCACGCATCGAAGCGACGTATGCGGCTTGATGTGTTGTGCGTCATGCGTGCAACGACAAAGCGATGTCATGCAAACTTGATGTGTCGTCATGCGTCATGCGGCGGCATAATGCGATAACGGCATCATGCGGCGGCGTCATGCGATAACGGCATCATGCGGCGGCGTCATGCGATAACGGCATCATGCGAAATCATGCGGCAGTGTCATGCCTTGTGCCTCATGAGACGACGCCATGCATCATGTGGCGGCGTCATGCGACAGAGGCATCATGTGACATCATGCGGCAGTGGCATGTCTTGTGCGTCATGCGCCATGCGTCATGTGTCATGCGTCATGGGGCGGCGTCATACATCGTGTGGTGACGTTATTGCTGCTCCCAACCATCTCGTGCTGACTTTGAACGTAGTTATTTATGTGTACCTTTAGTGGATCTCCCAGAAATTAGTCTCTTTGGGAAAAGGGGTGATTCTCTTTCTAACGAGCCCTTACGCCAATTGTGGGTCATAATGGTTTATCCCTAGGATACAGGCGAATATAGCTACTCGATATGCACCTCTGGGTACTTAGCCGATTTTCAGAGGTTTAACAGAAATCTTGTGTGCTTGCCAAATTTGGACTTGATTATTTCGGTATGCCTTTTGCGTATTCATTCAAATCTGGTATCATTGAGTAGAGGATGTGAAGCTCTCTCTAACGAGGCCTTACGCCAATTATGCATCATAACGGTTTAGTCTCGGAACGAGCACCAATACAGCTAGCTGATATGCAATCCTAGGTACTTGACCAATTTTCAAAGGCTAAGCAGAAATCTTGTCTACTTGCCAAATTTGGACTTGATTGTTTCGTTATGCCTTTGGCGGATTTGTTGAAATATGCTCTCGTTGTGTAGAGGATGTGAAGCTCTTTATAACGAGCCATTACGCCAACTGTGAGTCTAGAGAGGCACACAAATTCAGCTAATTCATACACAACTTTAGGGTACTTGCGTTGACTTCCTCTGGTTGCTCACTCCGGGGGTCAATTGGATGCAATCGAGTCACACGGTCATATCAAGAGAAGTCACCGCTTAAAGGATTATATCATTCCTCTACCCAAAAATTCTTTAGTTGTTGTTTAGTTAAATTTGGTTTGCTCTTTATTTGTGCTTCAAATTTGAGACTTTATTTGATTCCAGACTGATTATGGTCCATGTTGTGTGCATTTGAAGTTTTAAGGAAAATCATTTTAACGGTTTTATTTCAGCTCACTGTTTTGACTTCCGGAGCCGTTTTCCTTTACATATTAATCTATTTAATTTGTAAGTAGATTAAAGTTTTAGAAATCAATTATGGAGTAGATATGTATAAGGGTTAAATCGGGTTTTGATGCTAGAGATAAACATGAGGTGGACACCCTCGGTAGTTTATCTGACATACCTCGTTTAATCCTTAGCTTAAGTTAGAAGTAAAATTTTTGTTTTACGATATTTTTGCAGCTTAGGCCAATTGACGGGTTTTGAACTATTCGTAACCCAACACTTTGCACTATGGAAAATGAGATTTTATATCTGTTCTGTTATTTCGAAAGAATAATAGAGTCATCTTATTTTATATCTGATCGTTTATTTTTTATCTCGCAAATAATTTATATAAAACAGTGGGTCTCGTACAATTCATCTGTGTTGTCCGTATAAATCGGACTGTCAACAGCGAAATAACATGATCTTGTTATTCTCTCGAAATAGGAATAACATCAGATACAGACTCGTGGTAATGAATCGTGCTAAGGTATGTTGGAACATGATATATGATTTATTTATTATCCAATACAACATTTAGATTCAACTTTTGGGTTTCGTTTTCGTTCTTATATCAGACTCATACCAACAGGGGCGGATTTAAAGGTTGACCAAGGGGTGCTAAGCCACCCCATGAATTAAATAGTTGTACTATTTTCTTTTAAACTTCATAATTTTTTAAATAAGCAATACTCATTAGCCACATTCATAAAAGCTAAATAATATGATAATATCTATTTAGCCCCCTCTATTCCATTTTTTAGCTCCGCCCATGCATACCAACAAATAGTTAATAATGTTAAATTGATGCAAAGGTAAAATTACTAATTTCAAATAAATGTACCAATTATAAAGTATAGTGTTTATTAATAATTTTAACTAAGTAATTAAAAATAAGAATATGCCATGAAATTTGAAATACTTTAAAATAAAATTTGAGAAAACAATATAATATATAGGAAAAAACTTAGGTACGTCTAGATAGATGCTCTCTAGATACTCCACTCAATCCTACCGTCTGATTATAATATATGGTGCGTGTCTTAATGAAATCAAACGGTATATATTGACTGGAGTATCTAATAAGCACCTATCTAAGTGTACCTAATTTTTTCTCTAATATATAATAATTCAAATAAACACAATCACCCAAAATCTCATTGCAGACATAAATGATTTATTTTTAAGTTTGAGATAGTACTATACATTTGCATGAGCGCAGGTGCGGGTATCGTATCTGATACGACACAAATGCGACGATACAATGATTTTAAATAATATGAGATACGAGTGAATAATATATAAGTGAAAAATAATTAACTTAATACATTGAAAAATATATATACACAAATTATTAAGTTTTATATATTGAAAAATATATACGAGTGAATAATATATATATTAAGTTTTAATTTAAATAATTAACTTAATGCATTGAAAAATAATATAAAAGTGAATATACATAACACAAATTATTATTATACACAAAGGATGAGATGACAAAGTGGTACGATGTCTTTGATGAGAAATGGCTTCAACCTTACCGTAGCGTGAGGAAGCAAAAAATCAGAGATGCATTTTGTTTATCACGTGAAGTATCTGACGCGAATCGTTATTGGATACTGTACAACAAGTATCCGATATGGATGCATTCAAATATTTGAAATATCCGGATAACATAGACTAATATAGACTAGGGAGTTGATATATCGATCCCGATATTGATCCCGTTATCGATACGAACATGACGAGTCTAGTTGAATTCAGTTTGCATATTGGTTTTGTTATTATGCATGTTGTTTTTGTTATTATGCATCTAAGACGCTTGACAGAAAACAAAGATCGATACGCTCATCGATGCAGATTGGACGAATCCAGTTTCATTGAATTTGAAAATTGTTGTTGTTATTATGCATGTTATTTTGATCATTATGCATATTCTTTTTTGTTATTTTGCATATAATTAACATGCAAAATAGTATGAACAACATGCATAATAACACATTTATCTAATATAACTGACATGCATCATAACAATCTGAATATAAATATTTTCAAATGCATAATAATACAAATAACGTGCTTAATAACACGGTTAACACGCACAAAGGGAATTAAGTTATTATATATATTATTTGAATTATTATGCATGTTATTAGATGCATAATAACAAAAATAACATGCATAATAACAACAACATTTTTTTGTCGGAAACTAACTAAACGCGTCGTATTCATATCGATGAGCATAACAATGCACGAATCGACGGAACATTTTCCTATAGTCTATTCTCTATAGTAGCCATCGACTCTATATATTAACTTGCGGATAAATCATAATCCTTCGACTAACGAATCCACAACTAATTCGTTATCACAGACTTATATGCATATAATTCTCGAATTTAACTAATTTATTCTCATAATGTTCGAATAGTTTGTTTGCTTCACGTTCATGACAATAGTTTTCACTTCGGTAGTTTGACAAATTTTCTCTGTAATTGTAAGGAAAAAACTTGCATACACCAGCTACATCTGATTGGTGGAATTCCACTTCCATTTGTGTGTTGTTCAATTCCCTAGGTGGAATTGAACCAATCAAATGCAGCTGGTGTACGTAGTGTACCCAGCTGCTGGTGTATTCAAGTTTTTCCCGTAATTATAATTGTAACCTTGTGACGCGAATTTCTTTTAATTGGAGGACAAAATTAATTCACTAATTCACTTGATTGGATACCATCATTTATGAAGCAGTCTCATTTTCTTTTAAGCACAAGCTTGCATATGATTTTGCTAGAATAAAGTACATGTCTTATCAATTAAGAGTCTTGATATGTTGCGACCAAGTTTTAACACTTGTATGCGCCTTTTATTATTAAAATTTACCAACTTTTCTGTTTTCTTCATTAAAATTTATTATTTTATACTTTTTATATAGAGTGAGGCTATGGTGTTCTACAAAGCACGTGCTTCGCAATTATGGACCATTGGATCACGCTTTGTGATTCGTGCCAACATGATATTCGAAAATCCAATGGTCCATAATTGCAAAGCATGTGCTTTGCGAAACACCATAGCCTCACTCTTTTATATAATAAAAATTGAATTATTGTCAAATTAAACTCTTATTATATTCGAAGTTTTTTTAAATCACGAACTCGATATGTCATACAACAATAATAGACACATGAATTATGCTTTGGTCTCGTGAACAACACATTCTTAAAATATGAATCGCTACATAACACACATTCGATAAAAAAAGCATGTCTCTCACAATATAAACATATAATAAGTATATTACTATTTCAATTATTATATCAAAGTAAGAAAATAGTCATATAAACAAACAAACAAACAATAAATAATAATAATAATAATAATAATAATAAATAAATAAATAGTTGTATAAAAAAGAGAGTCTTCATATTATCATATTATAATCATCTTATGGTACAAGAATATTTAACATCGCTTGTTTTATTTTTAATGTCATTATTGAGCACTACAAATTATCTTTTTTCATTGTGTTAGAATTATAACATTTATATACATATTCATTAAAATAAATATAAAAAAAACACTCTCAATTAAAACATCAAATTCATTGTGCGTCAAGTTTTAAATACTTTCCAACTCGAATAAAACATAAATTAACATTAAATGATAAAAACCAGCTAACTTGTGAGTACAAAAGTTAGCTATATATTTATAAGGACCATGATATAGTATCTCATTATGTCTTCTCATTTCTCTCACATGTTGGTCTCGTATGCACAATTTGACTTATAGGGAGCTTTCTTTTGAAGATAAAAAGAGAAGAAAAAACCAGAACAGATATAATATTTTTATTTATAAACTATCTACTTTTAACATCTTACAAATATTTATTGTACATTTAATATAATTTTTTTGTTGTGCAAAATATGTCTTGTTTATATATAGTCAAAATCAATTAGAATATTTTATTTTTATTATAAAAATAAATACGCTTGATTATGTTTGTTATTTAATGAGGCTGAAACACAAATCTCAACACTGCTGGCGGTACGATAAATCCGACCCGAATGCAACTCCTCCAGGATCTCCTCCCGCTCCACTGCCTTTGCCCTCCCCGCTTGTCGCCTCCTCCCTCCATCTCTTTTCTTCAATCAAAGACTAACCGATTCGACTCCTCCCACGCCGGCGCTCCATCTCTCTCCCTGCTCGTCGCCTCTTCCCCTCATTATCGCTCGATTTGTTTTCTCTGATTCTTTCCAGCTCTCTCTCCGCTCGTCGCCTCCTCCCACGCCCGCGCTCCACATTGCTTGAAATCTTCTCTAATCCTGTAGCATCCTCAGTGATTTAGTTAATACAAGTCAATTGAGAATATGGTGTCTGGCAGGAAGAACCTCAAAAGGGCTTCTGGAGACAATTCCATCTCTTTGAAAGAAGGAGAGGACGTCATGCAAGTTGTTTCCCTAAGAGGCTCCAATCTAATTGAGGTACTAACTCTGGCTAAAAGAATTGTACCAATAAATTTGTTTATTTGGTCTAGTTTCATGTAGGATTATGTAGTAAATAATGCTACTATTATTTTGGATTAGTATGGCACTACCAACTGTCACTTCAAAGAATTGTTGCAGATACGCGCTCTTGTTGATAAGCATAAAGGCTTATAAATTATTGCTGCATGTATGTGATAACTTGAAAATATAGTTTATAGAAACAGGTCCTTGTTTTCTTTCTGTAAAATGCTGAAATCCGTTAGCAGCTTTTTATAGTTCATCTATGATTTTTAGGTTTTGGATGCAAAGGGGGTCAAATCCTTAGCCTTCTTTCCTGCAAAGTTCCATAAGAGCTTTTGGATCAAAAGAGGTACCTACTCATAATATTATTGACCCTTTCTGTCCTATTTACTTTGTTTTTGTGAACACAACACTACCAGATTACTATGTGTTATGGTTGATTGAGGTTTATGAATGATAAATTTGAACTTTTTGAAATGTAGGAAGTTATTTGGTTGTAGACGCAAGTGGCAGGGATCAAGCGCTTGAATCAGGAAGCAAGGTGGCATGTGTGGTTTCTCAAGTTCTTTTTCGTGACCAAGTCCGTGCCTTAGAGAAATCTCCTGAGTGGTACGGTACCACTGAACCTTCTACCAGGCAAAATTGATTCATTAGAATTTATTTGGATCATAGGAGGTCCTTCAACGCTTATTTTCATGTTATTGAAAAATACTAGAGCATCTAATTGTGTTCTGAAAAACATCAAACATTTCTTATATTGGGATCTCAAACTCATAATTTATGTTTTTATTTGAAAATAATACTAAAATGTCAAAACAGAAGCCAATTTGAAAACATACCCTATAGAAATATATTTTCTGCTACAAAATTGTGTTTTTAGAATAATATCCTAATTTCTAACTGGATTGTTAGTCATCATTGATATGATCTCAGCGGTGCAGTGCTAGGTTTTGGTCCTATTTTCTTGATACCATAATGTTACCAGTTGTCCGATATAGACTTTGTCCCATTTTGTTAATTTTACAAATATAAGTAACTTGGACTGAAGTGGGTCAAGGTTAAACTAAGTTGATAGTTTAACATGATGATTAATTGTGACTTAGTTGTACGTATTAAAGGTTTACTAGGAGTTTTATTTCCACAATCGACCTAATATATTATCAATATTATGAGAGACCGATCAATTTTAATCAATGATTAAGCCATGTCATAGTTTATAAATTCTAAAGCATAGTTGCTAAATAAGAAACTCTTGAGCAAAATTTCTAAATAAGAAACTCATCTACATCCCTAAAACTCATTTAAAAACTGTGACAACTCAAATAAAGTGATAGAGGGTTAAAAATTTGAATGTCCTTTGTCCTTATGAGTTAGCTTTGACCAGTAAAAAGATTGAGATTTATGGTCGTGTCTACGAAAAACCAGCTGTATTTATTTATGAGAAAAAAAAACAATTTTCCTTTACATGTTCGTTCGTCCGATCTAAATCCAACGGACATGATGGACCGATCTAACTTAGGCGAGTTCTTTTCTCAGGATGTAACAGGGCAAACGAATCCAATACCCTTCCCGTCTGTTTGCTTTCTCCATGTATCGTTTTCAAGTCGCAAGACGCCATCTCCATACCTTCTTCCTTGCCTAACCGATTTATTTATTTATCCGCTTCTCCCAATTCTCTCGATCGAATCTACTCAAACTATCTTCTTCTTCCCACCAAACAAACAGTTTAAGTTCCTCTTGTATCGGTGCTGAATTGCGTGAATTCGATGCAATATCATCATCAACCATACTCCGGCCGTGGCAGCCGCCACACAACGTACCACAGCAATCGCCACCGCAATCGATCTGCCACCTCATCATACAACCTCACCTCCTATCCAAGCTACTACCAGCAGTACTTCTCCACCAACCAAGGTAATAATCCGCCGCCGTCGAAGCGGCGCCGAGCTGAGCCTTCTACGTGGCAGCCTGACAGCTTTCCACGTCAGATCGGGGAGAGTTCCTCCAGCGGAAACACCAGTCGTCCTAGAGAAGAGGAGCCCGGTTTCTTGTCGAGGGATCAGATAGAGCGTCTGTCCCCATCTAGAAAGGATGGAATTGATTCCCTAACGGAGGCACGGCTGAGAAACTCTTACTGTTCTTATCTGAAGAATCTCGGGTTGAGGCTTGCCTTGTAAGATATACTCTAGGTTCTTCTAAGTTTATTCAGTACTTTTTTACGAAATTTAGTAAATCTTGATGTGTTTTTTTTTTCTTTTGAAAAAAAGGCCACAGACTACTGTTGCAACTGCCATAGTATTGTGTCATCGGTTCTACTTGCGGCGATCTCTTGCTTGCCATGACAGATTCGTAAGTATCTATGATCTTAACTGTGTGCCCTTCTGTCATGATCTTATATTTTCATTATATTGTCATAAAATTCTTCAAGGTTTTATATTTTCATTATAGGTACATTAAAAATCTGGATAATTCTGCCAATTGTATTTGAGAGTTTGCGAATACAATATAATCATCTTGAACATCGTCAAGCAGGCTTATGTAGGATGTTGTGATTCCAATGTTGCAATTTTTCACCAACTTTACTTGTTATTCAGTTTAGATATATGGGCCATACAGATCAGTCTTTATAGTTTGAGAGTTGATTTCATTTTAATTTTGTTAAGATTTTTATTTTTTATTAACTCCGTCTCCTCCATCTTTCAGTTGGTTGCAACTGCGGCACTCTTTCTGGCATCAAAATCAGAAGAAACACCGTGTCTATTGAACACAGTACTGAGAGTGTCCTTTGAAGTGTCTCAAAATCCTGAGTTTGCTTTTGTGCCCTATATGTTTCAGGGGGTATGTACCTGAAGTGTTTTTCCTATCTTCAAATTGAAGCAAAAGTACACTGTACAATTGATCTTGAAGTATCACCCATAGTGATGAAGTATTGAAATTACTACTATATGGTCTGTGAAAACATTTTTAATGTTGAAAACATCAAACATAGAAACCAAACCTTTCTTAGGCACCACTTTGAATGAGTCGGACAATATCTTGTGACTGGAAAATGGAAATATGGGATTGTATAAATAAAGACAGGAAAATTGGTGATGCATCAAAAATCATTTGTGTAATGTACACCTATTATTTTAAACTATATGAGACTGCAAGAAAATAATTAATTGTCAATTCTTTTTTTGAAGCAAAACTGGTTTGACCAATATCGAGAGCGTGTCATAGAGGCTGAACAACTGATATTGATGACACTGGACTTTGAGCTTGAAGTGAAGCATCCATATGGGCCCCTTGATTCTGGTCTGAACAAATTGGGCTTTTCCCGCACTGTTCTCTATAATATGGCTTGGAATTTAGTCACTGAAGGGTATGTTTTTACTTCACTTTGAGGTTACATTATTTTAGGATTAGTTTTTATTGCTTAATTAATCAAAGTTATCAGCTTCTCTGAGCTTTCATTCCATTTGTAGTTTGCATGCGGAGATAGTTTTGAATTGAGGATTTGGAAGGGTCTTCTTCTCTTCAAATCTCCTTTTCAGAATTATATTTGGAGCTTCTCATATGTTCTTAGATTTTGGGAGCTTCTCCTTTTCAGAATTATATAGTTGGACTTTTCTGCTAGAGTGATATTTTTTTTTAACTCTTGTTGAGGAAAGGAAGAGCCTAAGTTATTGTGTCTTTGGAAATAGGCAGTGATTTGGTATGGGATAACTGCAGGATATTGTTTCAAGAAAAATGTGATATTCAACTATCAAGGGCTTTAGTCAAAGAGTTATTCTTGGGGAAAAGTGTTAGGCATTTTTATTGACAATTCCAGCTACATACAATGGTTATCTCTTGACCCAAAAAAGGAAAAAAAAAAGACATCATCTCTGAGACCAACTTTGGTACCAAAATAGTTGATCCATTCAAGTATGCACACTCCCATGAGTGTACCAGTTAACAATGTTATTGAGCAAATGGCCTAGTAGTCTAGTGGTAGCAAACTAGGATGACTTCAATGAGGTCATGGGTTCAATCCTCCATGAGCACAAAGATTTTCATCCCGTTAAGAGGCATTTAGTAAAAGATGCTGGGGGTTTCGGAAACCCATGTCCAAAAATAATGTTATTGGTAATTTTCTTTTCCATTGTCGGCTCTGTTTGATTATTTTGCTACTTAACATTTGGCACTTTAAAGTGTTGTATTTGTTACATGTTGAATATTTAAATGCTTAATTTGTGTCATTTAATCTGAAATGTAGGCCGAATATATTCAAGAGCTCATCAGTGGAAAACAATTCGTGTACGAAATCAAGTTCAAATTCTGATTTAAGCTCCAATTTGCAACAATCTCAGTCTGAGGACTGTGAAGAGGAATCAGGTTCAGATGAAGAGGATGATGACGTCCTACCTCCTCTTGAAGCTAACACTAACAGGAACAGGCCTTTTGAGGTCTATTCTGATTCTGATTCTGAATATTAGTGACATATTAGAACTTCATCACTAAGCATTGCATGTTAGCATTTTGTACGTTTTTTCTTTGTAAACACAATTAGTTATGTATGCTTGTACTCTGAATGGAGTTTCAGACTGACAGCTTGCCATTATTTAAAAATCTTTTTTATTATTTATCCTCATCTTTGATTGGTGAAGACCTGCCTACCAACTATTTTCAAGTAGTATGGTATTCATTACTCCATAAGGGAGGTTTTCTGTCACTTGTATCAGGACAGAAAATTATCAAATGTGTCACCTGTTAATTTGTGGTGCTTTAGAATTAGGGATCTATTGTCATACTAAGCAATTGTGATAAGCCCAAGATAAAGCCTATTTGAACTGTATATATCTTGTCCATTTTAATAAAATAAAACAAATGGAACATGTTACATGGACTAGGTAGCACTACTAAGAACACACGCTGCTCGCAGGTGCTTTCCAGCCTTTGCTTTTATTATAATCTTTTTTTTTTGTTAATTTGTTCCCTTCAGTTGTTAGTGATCCTTTTTATTATTGATGGTTTTGTTTTAGTGTTGTCCCTTTAAAGGGGCTTGTCACCACCTTCTAACATTTGAAAATCTTTTCAACAGAACTTTTGAAGTTTATGTGTATGTAATCCTTTCAAATTCTTTTGAACCTTGGTATTCCTAGACCGTGGATTCAAAACTATCATAACCTACATCTCTACGTGAATATAACAACTCAGTGGCTGAATTATATCCCATCAACCTATGAAGAGCAGGTATTGTGGCTTCTCCATCACCTTCCTCTTCAATAAATGTTGATTCTCTCTCGGTCGAATAACTTCTAGAAGAAGAGGCACCGTAATTTTTCTGTAAAGATGCTGGGTCTCCTTGCATAACAGTACCGTGCAAGTCAATTGCAACTTTTTGCTTGGAGAAATTGTTTGAAGGCAATGGTATTGTGAGGACATCCGAGCAATTGCCACATTGCAATTCTACCAATCTCTTCTTTGAAATTAGAATGGTTGAAGGAATCTGGAGCAGTGTGAAACAATTTTGGCAAATCACATAAGGAGTGCCGCCAAGAATAGGTTGACAGATGTGCTTTCGCATTAATGAACTTCTATCCTTGGTTGATTCTCTATCGGTGCTTATTGGGCTACTGGGGAAAGATGATGTGGCACATAGATTGCAAGAACTGGGTCTAAATATCCCATTTCTGCAATGCATGCATGCACAATGAGAGGGTAGTAAAGGTGGAGGTATATGCGGGCATGTTAGCTTCAACTGGTTGGTATTGTGTCTCGAATCAAAACAAAGAGGGCTTTCTCGACTCTTTGGGTTTTGGTAATGCAACCGTGGAATTGAATCGATTCCCTCCTCCTGGTATAAACTCTCTCCCCTCCTCCTGGTATAAACTCTCTCCACCTATTTGTTTTGAAAATTTCTTCAGTTTATCCCTTGAATCATCCACTTTTGTCCAATCTATTTTTCTATATTTGTCAACTAAAGATGTATGAGGAGCATCATTTTCAATGAGACTTTGTATGATTTGGAAATCACTTGAATCAAGTGAAACCCCTTCCTCAACCTCATCTCCACCATATCTCATACCAAATTTCTCATTGGGTGGCCTAGGAGGGAGCCCTTCTTTCTCTTTTTGTTTGTCACCAGTCGGTGCCTTTTTTCGGAAAGTTCTTTTTGAATTTCGGAGATAATAGCTTCGGTCGTGAATATTTATCTCGTCTTCGTCAGATGAAGAGATGCTTCCATCATAAGCATTTGAGCACCTACTCATCATGTCCTTTTCTTCAAAATTCGAATTTTGCTCCTTTGGATTTTTGCGCTGGTCGAAGATTTTTTCAGTAGGAGAATTGCTGGTAATAGGAATTGCTTAAGTTCATCTTCTGATGGCTCCGATGGGTGTGCATTTGAGGAAGGTGTGTTATTGGGTTCGACTGAGAAGATTGAGAAACTATCTGGTGAAACATTTTCTGAACTATTATTCCAAGGGTTTTGGGTTTCATCCAAATTCGAATCAGGATTCTTTCCATTGACAGTTCTGTTTTTAGCTGAAAAAATAATATGAATTGAATTTGGGCTTCTGGTATCAAGTGAAATTAAACTATGCCAGAAAGAATGATAGACATTTTGTACCTTTAAGAACTGTACTACATCCACCACATTGGTACAGTGGAACAGTCGAATATTCGATTAGAAGTTGGAGGCACTTGGGGCATCTCACAAATCGGATTTTACCTGAATTACTAGCCATCTGCACTGGTCAAAATTGAAATTCAATCTTTGTGTCAGTACCCAAAAAATAAGAGAACAGAAAATGGATCAGGGAAGTTTAACATGAAAAAAAAATTAATAATACCATGACCATGAAGATGAGAAAGATGTATAAAAAATATAAAGAGAAAACTGGTAGACTGAAGTGCGTACATAAGAAAAGGAAACCAAGGAGAGAACAGCTAGTAGCCTAGTACACAACACAAGCACTTCTACTAACTTCTAAGAGAAAGGCAATAAAATATTTTTCTTCCCCTCTTAGCAAGGGGGCAAACTAGAGGTGGCAAGTCGGGCGGGTCGGATCGTATCGGGTTAGTTTGATTTTCTCAAAATTCGGGTTGTGGGTCGGGTTGGGTGAGATCGGGTCGGGTCTCGAGTCAGGCAACATCGACGTTTTTCGGGTGCTGGGTCGGGTCTCGGGTCAGGCAATGTCGATGTTTTTCGGGTGTTAGTTTGGGTCGGGCGAGGTCAGGTCGGGTCTCGGGTCGGGCAACGTCGATGTTTTTCGGGTATTGGTTCGGATCGGGCGAGATCAAGTCGGGTCTCGGGTCGGGCAACGTCGATGTTTTTCGGGTATTGGTTCGGATCGGGCGAGATCAAGTCGGGTCTCGGGTCGGGCAACGTCGATGTTTTTCTGGTGTCAGGTCGAGTAACGTCGATATTTTTCGGGTGTCGAGTCAGGTCGGGCGAAATCGGGTTGGGTCTTGGGTCGAGCAAAGTCAATGTTTTTCGGGTGTCGAGTCATTAAAACCGGTAAGGACGATAAATAAGATAAATGAAAGATTATTTGCAAGTCATCAAGCAACTTCAAAATCCAGTAACTGAGGAGAATTTTCAAATTTGAGACATTATATGTTCAACATTTGAATCTGACAAAGATGTAAACTAATAATGAAAAAAAAACACCTCTGACTAGCAAAAAAAATGTTAGTACTGATCTGCTGATCAGCTACGGAAAGAGATGACAATGCTTAATTACATGACCAGAAGAAAAAATGGGTTTATAACTTTTTTGTCTAGCAAAGTTAATTGGGCCACAAAAATTTTAGGTTTTAAACAGATTTGTTAGAGGAATGTGTTTGGGTTGTCTACTAGTTTCACGGGCACTTTAAAAGCTTAAGAAAAGTTTTTTCCTAAGCGCAACGCTATCAAATGCACGAAACGATCACGCAAATACCTTATTGCGTCTTACGTTGCATTTTAAGAGCGCAAATACCTTCTTGCGGGTCAGGCGAGTTTGCATCATCCGGTGTCGCCTCAAATCGGATTATGGATCTTCTCGAGTCGGGTCGGATCGGGTTTCGGGTCATCAGGTGTCGCCTCGAATCGGGTTATGGATTGTCTCGGGTCGAGTTTTGGGTCATCAGGTGTCGCCTCAAATCGGATTATGGATCATCTCGGGTCGGGTCGGGTTTCGGGTCATCAGGTGTCGCCTTGAATTTGGTTATGGATCTTCTCGGGTCGGGTCGGGTCGGGTTTCGGGTCATCAGGTGTCGCCTTGAATTTGGTTATGGATCTTCTCGGGTCGGGTCGGGTCGGGTTTCGGGTCATCAGGTGTCGCCTCGAATCGGGTTGTGGATCGTCTCGGGTCGGGTCGGGTCGGGTTCGAGTTAGTTTGACTTCAATAAAAATCGAGTCAGATCGAGTTTGAATCGGATCGGGTTGGACGAGTTTTCCAAGTCGGGTCGGGTTCTACCACCTTCAGGGCAAACCAGAGCAGCAAGAAAACTAAAAAAGCACATAAAAGAACATACTTATCTGGAAAAATAGGTCACACACCAACACACCAACATAGATTGCACAAACTCATGAGCTTTGACAGGTGTCACCGCCAACCAGCCATGTTGGGTGGCCAACTGGCCATGTCTCATGACTCATGACTCGTGAGCCAGTACTTTCTTTGGAAAATTTTCATAGAGGGCCAAGCAGCAAAGAATTTCAACAGATAGGGCCAGAGGCACCATAATAATTGCACAGAGGGCCAAGGGCGCGACTAATAGTCGCGCCCCTAAGAGATTCGATTTATTTTGCTGAATTCAAGGCAGTTTGCAGTGCATTAACGAACTGTTGGCCCTACATGTCAGGGGCGCGACTAATACATGTGCCCCTGACATTTTGTGCATTTTTTTTTTCTATTTATACACATTTTAATAATTATATTAAAATAGTAATTTTAAATGCACTTATTATATTAATTATTAATAGATGTGATAATATATTAAATATAAATATTATAAATAGATGTGATAATATATTAAATATAATTATTATATATTTAATATAAGTAATGATATATTTAATTAAGTAATAATATATTTAATTTAAGTAATGATATATTTAATATAAGTAATAATATATTTAAAATAAGCAATAATAGATTTATATTGAATAAGTAATAATATATTTAATAGAATTAATAAATAGAAGAACTAATATATTAAAAAATTTGGAGCATTATTAAATATATTATTACAAATAAAAATATTAGAAGTAATAAATAGAAGTTATTAAATATATTAAACTTAGTTATTATAAATATTTAGTTAGTAATTATTAAAAATAGAAATAATAATAGATTAAAGTGTTTTTTATTATAAGTAGAAAGGTTTATACCCTATTAATACTAAAGATGTTACAATTATTTCGAGAAATACAAATGGTTCAGTAATAGGGGGGTTTGAATAGAGGCGTTGAGTTTGTGTGAGGGCATGGGTTCGAACCCCTCTCCCTACCATTTTCGGATTTAAATAGGGGCGCATGTATTAATCGCGCCCCTAAGTGCTGAAACAATCCCAGAGAGCATCCAGAGAGCTGTTGTTGTGTTCATCACTTAGGGGCGCGATTAATACATGTGCCCCTATGTTAACACTCAAAATTATAAGGCAATTAAACAAGTTTGAAACAAGGCTTTTATTGTGTTAGCTTGTTTTTTGTTTAATTTTCATTTTTTCTAAATGCATTACAAGGCAATTAAACAAGTTTGAAAAAAGTTTTGTCATTCTTTAAGTTTGAAACAAGCTTTTTTTGTTTACTTTTCATTTTCCAAAATGCATTACAAGACACATAACAAGTTTTCAACATCGATATAATTAAACAAGCAACATAAAAAGTAATTAAAGCAACATAACAAGTAATTAAACAAGCAACATAACAAGTTTTCAACATCGATCTAATTAAACAAGTTATTAAACAATTAAACAAGTTTTCAACATAACAAGTCTCAAAATAGCACAAACATAAAAACATACATCAAACATGCATCGATCTAATAATATCAACCCCCCTACCCCGACGACCCCGACCGCGGCCACGTGTATCATAAGCGGAAGGGGTATAAGCACTAGGCGCTCGAGCCGTCCTAGTAGTGCGCCGTAAAGGAATGATGTCCTCGTCTTCATCATCAGGATTGTGTGCTTGGCTCGAAGGGCCAAACACGTACTCGGATGCACGGTCCACCGCGTCCTCTACGATACGCTCAACATTTGCTTCCGATTGGGCGGCTCCGGATCCTTGGCCGGGTTCCCATACTCTGCCCTATGATAGATGTGAGTAAGGAGGGTGAAAGAGTGGCGCCTCGGGCATCTGATTCGCTTGCTCGCCACCCACCAACTGACCCAACCAGTTGTAGTGCTCTGGCTGGACGCGCAACCCCTCGGCTATGGATGGCTCCAAGTCCTCATCCCTCAAGCCATGCTCCAACATCAGGTTGCGGAAGACGACTCCTTGGTCGACGTCTTCGATGTTTCCGCGACAAGTTCGAAGAACCTTTCTCGCGAAAGTCTTGAAGACATTGTTGGCGCTTTGTGCAATCACACCAATCGCTTCCCTAGCGAGTGTTAAGTTGCGAAGCACCTGATTAAACAATTTAGTTAGTACTTATATGTTTTTTAAAGTTTAAATTGAAGGAAAAAGGCAATGAATTTACCGTTCGTTGCACAACTTCGCCTTGCATGTTGAAGGTTCGCTCAACTCCACGCCCTTGATGTGCAATCGGGTTGAAGGCATTTCTTGCGGTTGTACCTCTCCAGTAGACGGTGTGCATGCCTTCCCAGTTGAACCATGCCAAGTAATGGTCCCAAGGGCCATTCATGAAACCGTTCCCCAAATCAATTGTATTGGCCAACCGATTCCCCCAAGTCTGAATGTACCCCTCGTGATAAATCTCCCAATCACGCCCCTCATATTTTTTGTTGTGGCATACCTTATGAAGGCGCTTGCAATCAGGAGGTGGCAATGGAGGCGACACTTGGACTTGGAAAGATAATTGTCGCGCGACTCTAGCATGATCGTGCCACTCGACAATCCAGAAAAATATAATTGGCCCCCGATAATGAAAAAGACTCATATGATCTTGATCATTACATATCGGGGGCAACATAGCCACCACATCTTCATCGTAGGGCCACCATTCTGGACCATTCTCATCGAGATGCTCGAGTCGCCACCTATATAATTTTCAATAATGTTAGAATATATAGTTATTACAAAAATTGGAGATGGTTAAAATAGTCATAAAGTACCTGTAGAGAGTGATACTCTTATCCATCTCACCTCGTATGGCATGTCACCGGGAAAATCCTTCGCTCTCGGATGCCCAATCGGGAGCCTCGTCCACACCCACATCTGCAGTAACATCAAAGGACCCCCAATTTGCTTGTTCCTCCTGTCTGATGCATCACATAAAGCACGATACAAACGTGCTAGCACCGCCGAGCCTCAACTATACCTCGGTGGATCATGGATGTTCCTTAAGAACTGAATGAACATCGTTTGTATGTAACCGGACTGGTCCAGAAACATAACGGTAGATAAGAGGTCCAACATGTATGCTCGTGCATACATGTCGATCTCCTCGGGTGGGGCATTGGGAGGTAATCTTGCCTTGAAGTGCCGTCTATCACCGGGGCCTTCTCTTTGTGGCTACCAAGGTTCACGCAACCAATCTTGTCGCATGTGGAAATGACCCGGCGGCCTCCTAAAGGTGTGCCACTCAACTCGCCCAAACAACTCCATGACGTCCTCCTCCCAATCTTGATCTACATCGCCTGTCACGGGTAGCCCGTCCAACAGTAAACCCCATAACATCAATACATCTTCCATTGTGATCGACATCTCACCCGTTGGAAAATGGAAGGAATGTGTTTTCGGTCTCCATCTCTCAGCAACCGCAGTTATTAGGTCATGGTCTACCTTGATGGTGCCCAATTGAGCGAGATGGTTGAGATTGAATCGCTCGAGAATTGGGGCAATTCGGTCGTCGTACGTGAACGACATAGACCCGGCCTTTGTCTCCATGACGAACGTTGGCTACATTTCATAAAAATGTGTTATTTCTTAAATGAAATTAGAATTACACAATTGGAAAAAATAACAAGATGGCTATATTTAACTCATCATAAGCACGGTTGGATGCATGCGTTGGATTCAGAGCTCGTAGAAGAGACCCAACGTACGGAATCTCATGTGGAGGCGACAAATCGCCTTCACCGCGACCCCCAGCTTCGGCTCGGCCTCGGCCTCTACCACCTCTACCCAAGTTTCTTGCCATTACTATATTAACACATATATTAACATATATTCAATTAATAACTAATTTATTTGTCGAAATTGGTACAATACCAATTTTATATCAATTTGGTACAAACAATAATAACCAACAATAATCAACTATTTCTTGGTACATATATTAACAAATATATGTTTAATAACCAACAATAATTGAACATGCAATACACAACAATCAATATTGCCAATAATCAACAAATATTCAACAAATAATCAATAATTACCAATAATAATCTAAAATTCTCACAATATTGTCAATAATCTAAATCAATCACCAATAATCTACTATAATCAATTATAATCAACAAATACTACCAAAAAAACTCAATTATTAGCCATGCAACTACCATGACACAATTTTTCAAAAAAAACCCTAAAAATTCTCACAATATTGCCAATAGTCTATATCAATCACCAATAATCTACCACAATCAATAATAATGAACAAATACTACAAAATAACTCAATTATTAGCCATGCAACTACCATGGCACAATTTAAAAAAAAACCTAAAATTACCTTGAAATGATGATGAAGATCAAGGAGAGAAGAAGGAGATCAATGAAGCAACTATGGAGAGCAAGGAGAGGAGAGGGAGAGAAGAATTGGCCAAAAACAATGAAGGAGATGGAGAGGTAGAGGTAGGGAGTAGAGGGGGCGAAATTGAGAGGAAAATAGGGTTAGGGGGTTGGGTTTGGGGGAAGAAATAAGAAATAAAGGGAACGGAAGGGGTTTTATGGCAGCACACCTTAGGGGCGCGACTAATTTAATTCACAAAAATGGCCAGCAGGGGGGTTCGAACCCATGCCCTCACTCAACCCAGCGCCTCCAGCCAAACCCCCCTTGCCACTGGACCATTTGTATTTCTTGTAAAGTGTATAACATCTCTGTTATTAATAGGGTTGTAAATTTTTCAATTTTTTTTAATAAAAAACACTTTAATATATTATTACCTCTATTTATAATAACTATATTCCATATATTATAAATACTATTATTACTTCTATTTATAAATAATATTTTAATAAATAATATCACAAAATATTTAAATATTTATTACTACTTATAATAATTATATTTAATAACTACTTATTTGTAATAATATATTTATTAATGTAATAATATTTTTAATATATTTATTAATTTAATAACTAAGTTTAATATATTTAATATTTTAATATTTAATAATGCTCCAAAAAATTTAATATATTAGTTCTTCTATTTATTAATTCTATTAAATATATTATTACTTATTCAATATAAATTTATTATTGCTTATTTTAAATATATTATTACTGATATTAAATATATCATTACTTATATTAAATATATCATTACTTATATTAAATATATTATTACTTAATTAAATATATCATTACTTATATTAAATATATAATAATTATATTTAATATATTATCACATCTATTTATAATATTTATATTTAATATATTATCACATCTATTAATAATAAATATAATAAGTGCATTTAAAATTACTATTTTAATATAATTATTAAAATGTGTATAAATAGAAAAAAAAATGCACAGAATGTCAGGGGCGCATGTATTAGTCGCGCCCCTGACATGTAGAGCCCATAGTTCGTTAATGCACTGCAAACTGCCCTGAATTCAGCAAAATAAATCGAATCTCTTAGGGGCGTGACTATTAGTCGCGTCCTTGACCCTCTGTGCAATTATTAGGATGCATCTGGCCCTATCTGTTGAAATTCTTTTGCCGAAAATTTTCCCTTTCTTTCGGTGGCAACAAACAATTTATGGCAATCGAGATATTTTGTACCCTCCTGAGAGTATGCTATTGTGTGGTTCCTGACAACTAGGATCTATATAATTCACGAATAATTTATGGTGTATTCGGATTTTGAAATTGATACTGATAATACTCTTTAGGTTTTACTTTTAAAAAGGTTTTAAGGTTTTATCCGGTACTTTCACTTGATAAATTAATTGAATAAAAAATATTATTTTTAAATCAATAATTATTATTTAAGATTTTTTAACAAGAATATAAGAAGACACCTCCACTTTTAATATATGAATAATTGCACAAATTTATTAAGCTAAAGAGTATGCTATAAGAAGACACCTCCACTTTTAACAAACTACTCGGAAATAATAAAAGTCGTATTGTGTTTACAAAAACACAATGGCCTCTAGTATTTAATGAATTTGCTCCGAGTATGGTATATATATTAAATGAATTTCTGATGGCTTCTCTGATGGTATAGTGGGTTGGGATTTTTTTGGTCGAGTGATAATACTTAACGATTATGTACTCGTTGATGTTTATGACATCGTTGGATTGTATAGAAAATCGTTGGCAGATAGATATTTTCGAAAAAATAGTAATATAATATTTGCCTAGATATCTAACGCAACGATTATTTATTAAATAATCGTTGTCGTAGGTTTTTATTTTTTTTAAATGTTTTATAATTGATTGGTCATATATTTGCTAGACAATATATCATTTAAACTGTCACAAACATTTCAAATTATAGACATAATGGAGAACACGTGTATTGCACATAACATGCCACATTACAATCTATGGTCACAATAAAGAAGAAGAAAAAACAAAATGCAAATAAAGCACGATAGCTCAAAATATGCAATTGATATCTTAGCCAAGAAATTGAACTCCTCTTTTGCAATATCCGGCATATCTAACTTCAGACTCAGTTATGTGTAGGAGTTCAGTTTCGTGGTAAAAAAATCTAACATGAGATGCCCTTTAAATTACATCTTTTGAGCTAAGACATCAATTGCATCAAAGAAGAAACATCCATCTTCATGAAAGAGTTGACATAATCATTGAATTTCATGCCTAAAGTTTGTGAAGCTTTTTAGACAAATGACTTGTATACTTTCTATGTATTTGAAACACTGCCATCCAATACCTCTTGCAAGAAACTCCTACATAAACACAAAAATACAAATTTTTAGACAAATAACAAACAATTGTACATTCACATTAATGTCAAAGAAAAATAGATTAAATAACATCTTCTTTTACAGTGAAAACAGATCTCACTTTTTAGAATAAAATACAAGAATTTCATAAAGTACGGTTGTTTAGGATGAAATAAAATTAATTTTCTATTGTTAAATTTTTAACACTTTGAATCGTGCTTGAAGCACAAATGTTTTGACTAGCCAGCAACATTAACATGACTAACCAACATTACAAAAGCATAGAAAGAAAGCACAATTTAATGTTTGAACTTCGGATACTAGAATAAACACAAAATGTAAGATACTATCAAGAATTGAATGTTCTACTAAATTGAGGCTTAAGGTAGAAATATCAAATTTGAATGCAGAAACATATTTACTCAATAAGATGCAATAAGAATACTCAAGAAGATATTAGCAATTTACATAATTCTATTAGCAATTTACTCAAACATTAAGCTATTAGCAATTTACATAATTCTAGCAATTCAGATTCACACTAAAAGATGCAATAAGAATACTCAAGAATTGCAAGAAAATATATAGAGAGAGCAAGAGAAAGACTCAAGTGACACTCTGTAACGTGGTTCGACAATCTTTGCTTACGTCCACAGATCCGCCCATCAGGCCAAAATTCACTTATCCACAAAGTGTTTTACAAAGGTTCCTCCACGGAACAAAGGATCCAATTTTTGAATCAAAACAAAAACTCTTACAACTCACAACAAAAACTTGCAAGGTATCACAACTAGATGATTAACAATGGCTATCCTATTATAACTCTAGCTCTCACAATGGCTGAAGTTAGGAAGCTTGAACAACATGGTCTATGTGCTCTAAAAGTACTCTAAATTGCTTGTAAACTTGAATGATGATTTCTTGATCTTCTGGGTTGAAATTATTGGCTTGAACTCATCTTGGTTTGAAAATTTGAAAAATAAATTAGTACTAACATTTGCACAAGTTAAGTTTTTTTGAAGTGTAGGTTAAAAAAGTACATTTGATGATGGAAAGGTCAAAAACAACATGTACAAGTCAAGATGAACAATATAGCGCAAGATCAAGCAAAATAGTGCTTTGTAGTCCCCTGTCGCATATCTGATATTACTCCTTTTAATATTGGTGATAGTATGAGATATATTAATCATATAACACGTAGTTCAAATTTTATTTATTGGATTTGACGTCTCAATTCCAACAAGGTTTTCTTTGGTTGTCTCCTCCTTGACTTATTTATATTCTTCTTTGAGGAGATTGACCACTGCTCAGTATCCATCTTACTCAGAGCACCTCACCCCTTTACATTTGTTGGGAGGCTTATTGTTTATGCGCTGGTCGGAGTTGTATTCCTTCGTCGGTGATGAGGAGATGGTGGGTGAGCTTCCGATTTTATATTGGCTTGCGAGTGCCAAGCCCATGGGTGTCACTAAAGTTGGGGCACATGGTTTGTTTAGAATGAGTCAGGGGACGATTCTTGATTTCCCCGCTAGTTCATTTTCCTCGATTTATGGGGACATTGCCCAGGAGGTAGTTGATGAGTCAGACCAGAGCCATATGCATCGCATATGTATGCCCATCGATTTGGTTTTGACTAGGGGATTCCTAGGGGCATGATCTGCATTCGGGATATTTTCATGGATAAGATGGAGTTTGAGGATTGTTGGGATCGACTATTTAGGTTTTCAATCGGCCTCAGATTTTGTATTCTCAAGTTGGACAGGCGAGTCAGGTTTCATGTGATGCACCAGCGCAGACATGTTGCTAGCATTGGTGTCATTTTTAGGAACCAGACCATATATGATTTGGCGGAGACTTTTTTTCCTCGGCGTGCGCACGGTGCTTTACGAGCTCCACCAATGAGGGATTTATCACATGTGGCTCCATCGAGTTTTCCAGGATAGGACAGCTAGTATACATTTCTGATGCGGGTATGTTCTCTTTGACTTGAGTTTTCTTTTATTTGGTGGTTTCTTTCTTTTAATTTGGTGGTTTGATTGACTTTGTTCTGGTTTAGTTTCACCTGTTGATCGAGTTTTATTTGGTGGTTTCTTTCTTTCCAGGGTGACTTTGAGGGACCCTGTTGACACAGTGGCTTGGGATGCGGCTTTGCCTGACCCATCACTAGAGGTTCTCTCTGTTGGAGTTTCGTACGAGGTTTTTGATGATGGGGCGATTGAGGAGTCGATTGGGGAGCTTGTACCCATGGCTGACGATCCTTTAGTGCATGTTTCTTCTTCGGGTATGTTCCTTCTTACTTTTCTTTTAGGTTCTGACTTTGGTTGGGGCACGATAACTTGGGCCTCCACTTTTGCTTTGCTGGATTTTCACACACCAACATCACACATGTTTTGGTCCTTTAGGGTTTGATTTTGATAGGGGCGCGGGCCTCCACTTTTGCTTTGCTAGCTTTTCACATAACAACATCGCACATGCTTTGGCTTTTAGATTTAATTGGGGCACGGTATACTTGGGCCTCCACTTTTTCTTTGTCGACTTTTCACACATCAACATCACACATGTTTTGGCTTCTAGGATTTGGTTTGATTAGGGCACGATATACTTAGGCCTCCACTTTTGCTTTGCCGTCTTTTCACATACCAACATCGCACATGTTTTGGCTTCTAGGGTTTGGTTTGATTGCGACACGGTACACTTGTGCCTGCATTGTTGCTTTGTTGGCTTTTCACACACCAACATCGCACTTGTTTTTACTTTTAGGGTTTGGTTTGATTGGGGGCACGATATTGTTGGCACTTGAAAAGATAGCAATTATTAGCTCATAAATAAAGAGAAAATAAAACAAGCATAAGAAGCATAATCAAGCATATAAGAAGTATCAAGCAAAGCCTAAGTCAATTTGGAGGAAGTCATGGTCTTATGTGCAAAAGCACCAAAACCTTACCAAATCCTAATCAAGTGTAAAGGGAGACTCAAGAATATTTTGTAAAGATTTTATAATGTGTTTATGTGATTGAAAATGTTATTTGAGACATAATATAGGCAAGTCATATGTTTGTCATATTATTAAATAATCACATATAACATTTTGGATTTAATAAGGGTCAAAATCTCAAGAAAATTGGTAAAAATATATATCAATGAATTCTACAGAAAATTTGTGAATTTTTTTGCTTTACTTCACTGAAAAAATTGTCCATTTATCCTCCAAATAATTTAAAACTGGATTGAATAAATTAAATTCGATTTTTCAAACCATAAAGCAACAGTTGGATGCAAATTGGACTTCAATATTATTTCCTATTCTCTTTTTGGTTTTGAATGAATGGACTGGACTCACACAAATACAATACAACTTTAGGAAGCTATCAGTCGTATGGTCTACAAGAACCATGTCTACACAAAAAAAGGAAAGAGAGATCGTTGAGGATGTGCCTCATTAAACCTGATAATTGAACTGTCAGTGCTTAATCAACTGCTGCCCGTGCCAAGTCAGTCGGAGTCTTGTAGGTCTGGTGTGATATAAATCAAGAGACTGAATATCAAGACAAGATGGTGATTCAGATGGAGATCTCCTTAATTAAAGTGGTTGTCATATACAGATATACTTATATTTGATACTGTATTGCAATGTGATAAATGTGGATCTCCTTTATTTGTATCACTGTATATAGCTTTATATACCAAGTATACCTATATAAATCTATGCAATATCTAATTTCATGAAAATTTTGTAATATAGACGTTCACTTTTGTACCCTTTCTTTCTATGCTAAGTCATCATTATCCTTCTCTCCCGTCTCTTCCCAGAACACAAGTTATGCATCTGGCTTGATGCGCCTGTGATACAAACTGTTCTTGTTGATTTAGTTCGAAACGTCTTACTCTTGATGATTAATCTAACGATTCAGATTTCTCTACGGTACTGCTATTCCCATTGTTGGGCTTAATGGAAAGCCTCTCAACCATCGCAAAATTAGATCAGTGGGCCGTAAAATGTTCTCTCGTGGGCCCAGTGGAAATCCTCTAACCACTGGCCCAAAACGAAAATCATATTCATACTTTTGCATACTGAAATTACCATTTTAATCCTGTATCCAGAATTCCAAATTCCCCAAACGATAACCCCGCACAATCCCAGTCGCATTTCCGGTCAGCGCCTAACTATGAAATCTCAAACGCCGATGCGCCAGAGATCCGATCAGCGCGGTTCCGCCGTCTCCGGCGGTGCCTCCTCTCCTCCGTCAGACTTCACCTCTATCGATCCGCTCTTCCACCTCCTTCGCATCGTCCCCTTCTCCTTCCTCCGTCCCCCACGCATCCGCCTCAAGGTCCCCGCTTCCATCACCCTTCCATCACCGATGACCGTGTTTTCCCTCGTGCTCCTCACCTACTTCGCCGTTGTCTCTGGGATCGTCTACGACGTCATCGTCGAGCCACCTGGCATCGGCAGTGTTCAGGATCCGATGACCCGCGCCGTCAAACCGGTAGTGTTTTTACCGGGTCGTGTTAACGGGCAGTACATCATCGAGGGGCTCTCCTCTGGATTCATGTTCGTGCTCGGCGGCCTCGGGATCATCTTCATGGATCTTGCGCTGGATCGGAGCCGGGCACATAGTGTGCGGGTTTCTCTGGCTTCGTTCGGGATTGCGGCCGTTGTGATCTCCTATATCATGTCAATGCTGTTCATCCGCATTAAGATTCCTGGCTATCTCTGGTGAGGGTTGATCACTTTCCTTTTCTTAAATCTGTTTGGTATATATGGTTGTAATTGGTAATGACAGTTAAGTGTAGTAGCTTTCCTGTTTATTGTTATTTCAAAATTTTCCCATCCGTGGAGCTTGTTGAAAGATGCTGAGTGGAATAACTATCTTAGATTCCTTGATCGGAAGTAGGATTTTATTTTTGAGTAACTATTTGTGGTTATATTAGAAACGTACTTTTTGTCTCTAGATTAAAACTTGAATTGTCTTTAGAAATGTTGCTTTGTTTAGTGATATTAGCTGATTGTGTGATTATTGACATTACTGAATGATCTTTAGTTTCACAATTCTATCATGGGCTACCATGTACTGACCTGTGATTATGCCTCAGCGTAAGAATAAAGCCTTTTTGACCTTGCATCATCATCCATCTGTTGTATTTAGCACAGAATTTGCCAACTGTTTTATTTTGAATTTAAATATTTGAAAGCACTAAAATATGTATGGTTTTTTTTTTGGCCTGAGTATCTTATTCTTTTCACTTTTATATATATGAAGCAGCTTTCTTTTTTTCAGCCGTGAAATAATCTTTTTGTATTTAACAAGCATAAGTAGTATAAGAAGTGTTGTTTCTGTGTTTGAGTTTTATGCAATAAGTATTTTAATTGCTGTACTGATTTAGATTGTGAACATAATCACAAGGGTATAAGTAGGTCATGACTGGTTAGTCGGAAGTTTACAAATTAAAGAGTACCTCTTTTAATTGACCCTAGTTCAGCATCAGGACTGGCTATTTATAAAGAGCTTCGGGAGACAGAGGGATGAAGTTCCAAGTTACTCTTAATTTTAAATCAGTTGACACATTTCTCTTAAATCAGCATATTTCAGGCTTCTGCAATAGTATTACTTCGCACATTGGACTTGATTTGGTCATAATTATTATTAATTTTTTTTCAAGTAAGAAAAAATGGAATTGATTCCTCTTGATCTCAGCTGTTTATCTTTTATTCATGCGATGTGGATTTTAATAACCAAAATTGTAATATCCATTACCAGTTTTAACTTTGATTTGAAATCACTAGAATAACTCAAAGTTATTACTTCTTTATTAGTAACATTATGTTTAATGGTTTGGGAGATATTTTCAGTTTTTGCAGTCACTAACTTATTATTTATTTAGAAAAATTACAAATTGGCCATATGTATCACATCTTATGGAATTTGAGAAAAGAACATTATGTAATGGAAAATTGAGGTTCAAAGTTATTACTTCTTTATTAGTAACATTATGTTTAATGGTTTGGGAGATATTTTCAGTTTTTGCAGTTACTAACTTATTCTTTATTTAGAAAAATTACAAATTGGCCATATGTATCACATCTTATGGAATTTGAGAAAAGAACATTATGTAATGGAAAATTGAGGTTTAATTTGAACATTTTATTTTTACTGCTTATTAGCTTATAAGGATGAATAATTACTTTGCATGTCAGAGAGATGATTATCGTTGATTGCAGTTTGCTTTTTCAGTTCTCAAAAGAACTTTCAGTTTGTTCGAGATGTGGGGTTGGATGGAGATTATGTTATTATTAAAACTAGATTCAATGATCTTAACATATCAGAGCATTATTATGCAAAGGTTAGCAAAATGAGGCATTAGTGGGGTACCCCATAAACTGTTTTAATTAGTGTTGCAGTTACTCAGTGAATCTGTTTAAATTGCTTTGTGAACATGGAAAATATCAGTTTGATAAACTCCAGCACAGATCTCTAGAAATGCTTGCAGCTATGAAGCATCAGTTACAAAAATGCTATTAGTGGTGTGATCAGATCTACTGCTGTACTATCTCTAATGCAAAAATAATTATTTTGGTTTGGTTTTACAGCAATATATGTTTATTTATTGAGATATGCATAAAGCATCTGGGGATTTGGTTATTTTAGCATAAATTTTGGATATTTGGTTCTGTTTGCTGGTTATGCATATGGCACAGCATGTAACCTGCTGCTGGTTATTTATGCACTACTAAGCTTGTGCAGGTATGGATCCGGATTTCCTGCCATGACTGTGATGGCAGGGAGCTGCCACAGTTAATCTGGATGGTCGGATTAAGTTTGGACGGCTGTGATTTGATGCGGGAGATATATATTATAATGTTAGTTTTGTGAGAACCACATGTTATAGATGCAATAGCAGTTTGCTGCCATAGCAAACTATGGGAGCGGATATAAATCTGTGCCAGTGGATATAAATCTGTGCTGGCACAAGGTGGTATTGCAAAACTGGGAAATAACCAAGAATCAGGTTAGAATGATTTCACTGCATTAATTAGGGAGTACAGTAGTTGAGGAAATTGTGAGGGTACCACTCTTCCGTAATATGCCTATCCCTTCTTTTTCCAAATAGCATTCCATTTTTGGTGATTTTGGTTCTTGAGCAAAGTTGCCTAGATTGGGAAATCCGATTATAACCCCCAAACTCCCGTTCCATACCTGTTGCCTTTTTTTCCCTTGGGAGTAAATAATTGAAACAAGGGTTCGGCAGAGCCTTGCTTTATGGTAACGCAAGGAGAACCCGTCATAATAGGTCCCCACCTCGTCATAACGGGTTGTCCATCCGTCACAACGAGTTACCAATCATTGTAATAGATTGAAGAGAAGAAAAGTTGGAAGACGTGGGATTTTAGCAGTTTGGCAAAGCATGCGTTATGGTAACGCATTCCATATTCGTCACAACGGATTTCTGTCCAGGAGGGTTCAGAAATCAACTAGAGATGCATTAAAGGGAAATTTGGGAAAGGAGTCAACTCGTTACAACGGGTTTTCCACTCGCCTCAATGGGTTCCTGTCCAGGAGGGCTGAGAAGTTTGCCAGAGATGCATTAAAGGGCAATTTGAGAGGAGCCAACCCGTTACAACGGGTAATGTAACGGGTTAGACATTTGCTGTAACAGAAGCCTTCCAGATCAAGAATTCAAGACTTCAAGATGTGTTCAGTCTATATATATCTTGGAGATTCGAATCAGAAGCATCAAGAAAGTCTTTCCCAAATTTACAAGCATTCGAGCAACAGAAAGCGCACAAGAGCCTTCTCCTTCAACATCCACAACTTGAAAGTGTTTAGGATAGCTAATTCTCTAATTGTCAATCCGAGAGAACACTTTGTTGTTGTTTTAGTTTGGTGAACTACGTTGTGTTGTTAAGTAGTTCATCTTCGTCCTTAATTATGTTGTCAATTCAACACGTTTGACTTTGTAGAGCGGTATAGCACCTTGCAAAGGTTTATGAATCTAAGATATCTTTTCTTGTTTATAGAAATCTAAGATAGGTTGTGCAATTATAAAAATACTTCTGATTTAGTGAAATCGTTCTCTAAAGATATTTTGTATTCGAGTGACTTGTGGAGTAGGTCTAGTTTGTTTGTAGGTCGAATCACGTTACATAACGTGTTCACTTGCTCTCTCTCTCTTACTCTCTTTTTTTTGAAATCTTGGCAGAAGCTGCCAAGTTGAATTGTATTGATAAAATAAAATTACATCCAACAACAACTACGAGCTACCTAGCTCGCTACATGAAACATCTAACAAAAAACTACATAGAAAATCAAAGAATTGCCTAATTACAAACCGTAAACCCTGTCATTTCTCATTATTTCGAATCATGTTGTCGAGACGTCCAGCCATCTTGGTAGAAGCTACCAAGCGCTTCTTTTATCGTCTTGGATCGCATGATAGAGTGATAGAGAATGCTAAATTTTCAGCTTGTAATTTTCCTCTCCGGCTAGGGCTTAGGTAATGGAAGGTGAGGAGAGTGGAGTGGGGTCAGGTTTGAGGCCGAGTCGGAGCAAAAGGCGGCTACTGGGAGAATTTCTAATGCGATTTCCCTCCTTCATTTCCTTCTCGGCAGAGAGCGAAGGAGGACAACGAGGCTGCGTCGGAATGAAAAGAAGCTAATGGGAGAACCCGCACAACGGCTTCCCTCTCCTTCTTCCTTTGCAGCCCTGAATTCTCTTTCTAGGGCTAAGGTGACTGAAACGGGGAGGCAGAGAGGCCAGAAGGCTGAGGCAGAGACGGATCTGAGGTGGGAGACAGCGACGGAGTGACTGGAAAGGCCGGCGATGAGATTGCAGTTCTTGATTCAACGGTAGAAGAAAAAGAAGAAGGAGAAAGGAAACAGTAGGGGAGAAGACGAGGAGGGGAGGCCGGCGGCGGAATGAAGGAGTGTCGGCGGCCTCCCCGCCTAGAGTTTTGTCTAGGATTTTTCTCTCTGGCAGCTATGGTTTTTTTTCTTCTCGCAGAGCGCCTCCCTTAGAAGTTATTTTCTCTCTCTCTTACTCTCTCTTTTATTATCTTTGCATATTATTGCTTGAATTGTTATATTGCTTTTTAATACTTGTTTGATTGAGATTTTAGCTAAACGATTAAGATTTAAAAATTTGATTGTAATTGATAAAATGCTTCCGCATTATTGTTTGACTTTAGAATCTAATTCTAACCGTTTTTACTGCTAAAATTAATTAAAACCCCACAGAAACGTCTGATCATATGCTTGTAGGTCCATATTCAACTCAAGAGTGAAGATTTATCTATTATATTATGAAATGCATTTGGTAGAAAGATATCAAGTTAAAAATTGTTATTCAAGCCTCATGCCTATATTGCTTTTAAATTCGAGTTATTATTTAAAATGTTACTCATTTAGATTTTACCTACTTAGACCCAAGCAAGCATCATTACAGTGGTAAGTGAATTTTATTTATCAGGTTCAGTGTGGTGTTTGAAATAGGATCCGGTAGCTATGCAATAAAATAACGGGAATTGAGAAAAATGGCAAATTATTTTGGATAAATGATGTTTGACTGGTTGTAAAAAGAAGAAAAATAGCTTGTTTTTGTTCATTGTTTTCTCCATTTATTTTATTCTTCTTCTTCTTCTTCTTCTTTTTTTGCTGAAAACACCATAACCCATAATTCTAAAAAAGTTTATTCTCATATTTTCTTTTCCTACCACTTATCAAACAAGTCCGTAGTAATATTTTGAAACCTTTTTTAAGAGTAGAAAATCAACTATAAAGGAAAACATATTTTTGAAATAACAAAGACCATCAAAACCCCATTATCCAATAGTGCCATGTGGATTCATATTTAGTGAAAGGCTCTTGTAAGTTGCATGAGGTTATTATGCTTTCCAACAAAACAAAATCCAGCTAACCCAATTCAGGCGAGACAGTATGCACTTAAAAGGCACGCCTGAAAAGGATAAATAAATGGTCCAATTGCATTTTGCACTAGCAGAGGTATTGATTTAGGTCAATACGGGTCTCGTTTGACAGTTCCAAAAAATAAAAAAGTGTGAGAACTGAGAAAATGAGTTGACCTTTCCAAAAGTTGCACGAAAGAGTACGTCTCATGCTCTCTTTTTAAAAAAATTGGTCACTAAGAAAAAGATGATGTCGAATCCAGCTTGGTATTGTAGCGTAAATCGAACAAATCAAGGATAAGAAACAACACATCGTGCAAGTATTGTATTGGTCATAGATTCATAGTGCATCTATTCGAAATAGGCAACAAAAGCGAAGTATATTAAACCACAAACTAGAACAGAGTTCCTCGCATTTGAGGCCCGCCACGATTCTTTCTTTTTCAAATAAACAAAAAGTAAAAGAAAGGAAGGAAGGAATTTAAAGAAGAAGAAAAAACAAAATAAAATTTAAACAAAGGATCTTTCTCTTCTGCTTCCCTTTTGCCTCCCACTAAATCCTTCCACTATGGAGCATGATCTTTGCACCATGTCTTCATCATGGGTTGTGTAAAAGCCCAAACATACATTGGTTTATGCTGCATGATTGCAAGCAGCTCCTCGTATCAGATTTTAAGAAAAATACTCTGCTTACCTGTCCCTAATACTCGTGTCAGAAACGCTTTACCCCAGACCAAGGAGCAAAGGGGAAGTTTTAGACAGGTAAGATAAGTATTTTCTCTCTAACAAAAAAATAACTTTTCTGTTTAGTTTTCGTTTCATTTATCAGAATTTCGAGCACCAAGTTTCTTCACCTCAACCTTGAGAGATTTCAGATACCTCACCGCTTCGTCGAGCACTGCAGGAGTGTCCATTTGGTCGCCACCGGGAATAATTCCCTTCAGAGTTCGCACCATTTTCTTCATTCTCTCCTTCTTTTTCTCCTTACTGCTCGAATTCGTTGCTTTAGATGAAGAACTTGAGGAATCAGGTGAGCTTCCATCCCAGTAACCTGGTGTCCGACCGGTGCTCACTACATCATCTTCTTCTCCGTCCTCTGAGCTCAGCAACGCATCGATTTCTTCAGTATTCTCTTTATGCGGGACCGAGTACCCCTCCTCTTGGCAGTAGTCCCTACTCTTTCCGGCTTCATAAGCATTAGCCCCATACATGTCGAAGCTTGAGGAGCCGAATTTTTGGGCTAGAGAGGGGTGGAACATAACCCGGCT
This sequence comes from Eleocharis quinqueflora, assembly GCA_964058865.1. Lineage (NCBI taxonomy): Eukaryota > Viridiplantae > Streptophyta > Magnoliopsida > Poales > Cyperaceae > Eleocharis > Eleocharis quinqueflora. Next base: position 78,860 of record CAXKVX010001558.1, read on the forward strand.
TTTGTGGTAGGTCTGGTCAAAGATTACGAAATTCTTCGGGCAAATTTCAGAAGACTGGAATTCAACTTGGTTGAGTGGAGCAGGAAAGTCATGCTGCATGCTTCCTGCCATCGGATCATTGTAAGCAGGGATAGGAGGGGCAGCTCCATTGGAGTAGTAAGCCCCACCCGTGGGGTCATAACCATAATTCCCCATGTCGTAACCATATGGAGGGGGGTTCCCTCCAAAATATCTCGGGTCTCCTTGCATTTGGTGATTCCGTTAAGTATGAAAGTAGAATGCGATGAAAAGGGTTGTTCTTAGTATGGAAGAAGTTAGCAAGTGTCTTTGCTTGAAGGAGAGCTGCAATTTATTCTATTTTGTTGAAAGCTGTTCCTTATTTGGCTAGGTGTATTTCCCTAAATCCTACTGGTGTTGTTAAGTCCGGCAAATCTATGTAACAGGCTTAAGGAGCTGACGGAAGTATTTGTCCTGACATTATAAAAAAATTCTATGTTAGTGAGAGACAACCATGGATATCAACCAAAGTGAAATCAATTTTCTCAAAGATTAGCTAGCTAATCTCATACAAAGTTTTAACACTAAACAGGGTAAACCCAATAGGTGGTACTAAAATGATTGTATCCAATAACATTAAATACCTTCAAAAATACTCTTGGGTTATGTTATTCATATGTGGTTTTCATCATTCTGGCAAGGGGAAGCACGAGTACTGTTTAGGGTTTAGGGTTTAGGGTTTAGGGAAGCACGAGTAATGTTTCGCTATTTTGGTAACAATGAAATCAATTATCCTACAAAAATAATAATCAAATAGATTTCAGAATTAAGAATATGTCATTGCCCATGCTGGGTCCCATGATCCATGTTTGCATTGTCATAAAATGTGCTGACTTCTTAAGACTACAAAATAACAACATATAAAACAACACTCATTCTGGCTCTTTGGTACATTTTATTACCTACATGAGCTACAATCGTTCTGGCTAATCTCATACAAAGAATACGTACCTTATTTAAGTTTATATAAACAGATGTTTTTATTACCATTTTAAACCTATATTCTCACCAACAAGGCAACAACATCATGTACTATATTACCATGATAACTGGAAATACAGAGGCATGTAACTTGATCCATTCAAAAAATAATCTTCATCCTAATATACTGGAATATAAGAACAGAAGTTTTACTTTGTGTTTTTTGGCACAACTATTTAACATAATTTAGCATATTGTAACAAAGCAGCACACAAATAATCATACGAAAGGAAGGAAGGAAGGAAGGAAGCAAACAGAGGATTTCATAGAGTAGAGTTTGAAATTAAGCAGTAGAAAGGTGATGGTAGATTTTAGAACCAGAGCTAAAAGCTAAACATCATTGTAGGGCTCAGCAAAAACAAATTTTAAAACCATTTACCAAGTGCATACAGGAAAACCATTACTTCGTGCCGCTGCTCTAAGAGCACACACACAAACAATTCAACCACGTGAAACAGAGTATGTGCATAAATCGAATTGATCCGTTTATTACAACATGTCTCATACGAAGAGGAAAAGGAAATGTTAAGAAATGAGTACCTGACAAACTTGCATAGGTTGGCAGCAAGCGATAACTCGCTTTCTCATAAAGATTTGGTGAGGCGTCTGAATTGCATGTATCTTGGTGTCGTATGCACCAATGTGCATTCTCAATCCGCACACACCGTTGATATAAATACCCAGCCAATTGCAACAGCAGATCACACTAACTAACAACTAAACCCTACCTACGAAACGAGAACTGAGATCACCTGCGATGAAATAAAAAAATCCAAAACATACGATTAAGCATCGATCACTCATGGCTAAAAGTATGAATCAATAAATCAAGGAAGAGTACTGAAAGAGTGAAAAAGGAAAGAGAAGGAAAAGGAGCTCACTCACAGTCACAGGGTAAGATGAAAGGAAAAGGGGAGAAGACGATGGCTGTACCAATCCATGGTACCCGGAGAGAAAGGGAGAAGAGGGGAGGGGGGGATTGATTGAACAGGGGAATTGGAATAGCTGGAATTGGCAGGGTACAGAGGCCTTAATTTATAAAGCTCCCACCCGCATAGAAGCAATGCACAGATGGAGAGAGAGAGAGAGAGAGAGAGGGGGGGGGGGGATCAGATGGGGGGCGTGGGCACTCAATGTTGGATTTGGGTCGATGGGCGTGGGAGGAGAGCACTCGATGGGGTTTTGGTGCGCGTGCCAAGCGCGGCCAGCACGAGGGGGCGAGAATGCGAATTAATAGAAGCGCAAACGCGAATCCAAGAGAGAGAAATACGAACGAAACGATATTAGTTGGTAGTTTTAGAGTTAGTGGAGAGATCAGTGGAGGGATCAGTGCACTTGCACTTCAGCACTTGCGAAACATTAAAATCTTAATCTTAAAACCCATTCCATTCCATTGCATTCCATATTTGATATTTCCATTCATGATTCACCCAACACCCCCGTGGCGGGCCCCGCCTGATTCGCCCCCGAGTGGGCGTGCTGTTTTGTGCTGCCATCTATCCATCCATCTATTCATCTCAATATCTCATCCGTCGATCGCACACGCCACATCCCACATCCGATACTCATCGAATGGAGAGAGAAACAGAAACAGACAGACAGAACAAAGAACAAAGAACAAAGAGAAAGAGAAGCACCGCAGGAGGAGGCCATCATCGCCGTCATTATATCATCCTCGGGTCGAGGTAAAGCCACTCCCTGTGGGACTCGGAAACATCGCCTGCGTGTTCTTCTCTGCCCACCTCCCCTCTACCCCTCTGTGTTGCCTACTTCTATATTGTATTTATATATTACACGTAAGCATGTAGGCGTAGCCTGTTGCTTTTCTTTTCCTAGAATTTTGTTTCAATTTATTTGAAGCGTGGGAGTTGGAAATTTTGCCTAGAATGAATTGAATATTTATACATATCAAGAAGAAGGATATAAATTAAAGATGATGACCCGCCGCACGCAGGAACACAGAAGGCTGTCAAGAGGGAAAGAGGCTCTCGTGCTTTTGAGTTTTGAGGAACATCGATGGTTTGTGAAGTTTTAAATGACAATGATTTGGTAGACATTTCATGCTAGAAAAATTATTACTGACAATCGTAGGACCAGCTGTATTGTGTGTTGTGTGTTGTGTGTTGTGTGACAAAGATAAAGATAAATAAATTGTAGCTGTTATCAAGATCCTACAAGTGGGGTTCTGTTCTGTTTCTTGTTATACCACCTTACCTTTTAGACTTGTAGTAGCAGCATGTCTACTAACTTAGGTTTTTTTTTGAGTAATGCTATTTGCTATTTGCTATTTGCTATTTGCTATTTGCTATTGCTTCCATGACCATGCTATGCTCCCTTCTTGATCAGCCTTCTACTAACCTACTAAGTTGTAGATACATAAATGTGGTAGGTTCCCTTTGTCAGAGCACATCTCAACAAAAGACCAACAAATAATGGGCCGTGTTCAGGCTATGATATGATTTATTGATTTCATGCGTAGTAGGAGGTTTCGATTGATTGGGTTTCGTTTGGGCTTTGAATTCCTTTCTGCTTTTAAAGAGAAAAAAGAAGTCACGCACGCGCCGGCTACTTTCAGTAATAGCCCAAAGCCTAAGAAGAAGGCCTTTTGTTAGCAGTTGTAAGTGTACTTGGTTGCAACTGTCTAATCTCGACTGAAAGTGACTTTACTTTTCCCATTGTTCATACGGCTTTTACTGTAACTAACGACACCCAAAATTTGTTGCCACCAATCTCAAACAAAATATATATTTGCTACCGTGATGAACTGATGATTTATGAGTTGGACGTTTCGTTTCATGCACCCAAACGTACTCTTGCGTCTTACGTTACGTTTTACGAACGTAAGAAATTTTTTATGCGTCTTACGTCACGCTTAATGAAATTTTCTTGCGTTTACATTTGCGTTTAGTTAAATGAAGAAACATTAAAAACGTTTAATTATTTTTAACGATTAACGTGCCAACTAATGATGCACAACGGAGTCAAAAATTATGAAAAAAAAATCCTGAAAAATAGAAAAAATTACGAACAAACCTATATCAACATTATAGCCAAATTTGAAAGAACAAATTAAAATATAAGTACTAAAGTACATAACATTAAAATTAACTTAACTGTTTTTCACCAAATCGGAGTTTAGACAAACAAAAAACTCCTGCATAAACATTGTCCCTATACTAACAAAATCAAAATTCAAGAGTTAAATCCTATACAAACAAATGACAACCTTTATCCTCCCTCAATTGAGACTTTGGTTGAAATATATAAAAGAAGATTAGTTCTTATTGTCCACATCATCACTCAGAAATTTTATTTCTTTTTTATAAATAAAAGATTTGAACCTTTTAATTAAATCATCATTTTCCATATACAGATTCATAAATAAATAAAGTTCTTAATTCTTATTTCTTACTGTCGGATGAAGAGTCAGATGACTCAGATTAGAGTCTCACTCCCACCTTTTCCTCTTGCCCCTGCCCTTGAGCTCCTAGGTTTGGGCTGGTTCTTTTCCCTTCAGGTCCTTGATCAGTGCAGACTGGGCAGCTCTTTTTCCCTTTAGGTCCTTGGACTGGGCAGGCCTGGCTAATGTTAACTAGTTCAGGTCCTTTGTCACATATTGGAGAGAATAATAAACAAAATTATAGGGATGAAGCTTCCTTAGAAGAATTTGGACCGCTTGCTTGGCTTGTTCTATTGGGTCCATATTTTTTCGTATTACTAAAAAACAGTGAAAACAATCACTGAACAAATTACTATAATTGGTCCATCTATTACTATATAACAGTGAACACAAAAGTAGTTATACCATAAATTCTAAACCAACTGATAAGTGATTATACCATAAACCCTGACAAAACTGGACATTGAACGTTGCAAATGAGCATTGAACATTGGAATATGTTGTTAAGCAAACTTAAGAGATAACTTAAGAAAAGGGGAGATGAAATTACATTGAGAGAAAAGAGGGAGAAATGATGCAGACAAGTTCTTGGAGAAGAAGAGACGGCGACGAAGACGATGAGTATTCTAGAAGGAGACGAAACGAAAATGCACTATAAAGTCTATAATGAACTGAAAAGGCGTTATTAGTCTAAATAAACACTATATTAGCATTATTTAATTACTAACTTGTAACTTTACTCTTCGAGAAATTGGTATTTTAATTATTTTATTATTTACAACTTTCTGAAACGCTTTAAGAAATGTGAATATGAGATGATTTACTAAACAAGACGTAAGAAACACTTAAAACGAAACCTAACGAATCACTTGTGTTTACGTTGTGTTTAACTAAACGCAACAAAAACCATTTGCATTCTTACGTTTCGTTTAACAAACGCAACAAAAATCTCTTACAGTTAACATTTCGTTTAACAAACGTTTCATATTAATGATTTTATTGTTCCTGTTAGTAAGTATTTAAATTGAAAAACAAAATATTAGGCAAAATAAATTGCATAATTTCATTCAAAAAAAATTGCATAACAAAATTATTATTCTTAATGTTACTTCTTTTACATGGATAATAAAGTTAGTGTCAACTACTGTATTAATGAACGACATCTTCATAACATTTTTCTTATGAAAAAATAAGTTAATATATAGTATTATAGTTATAATTTTCCAAAAGGGTTATGCTACACAAGCACAAACTTTAATGTGCTTATCTTTCATATTTCGAGTTCAAAATGCAAATGTGCGATCTGAATCGTTGAAAATATTGTCCATACTAAAATATACTTAGACACCAAAATTTTTATTTTTAAAATTTATTCCCTATTTTACCGGCTGGGTTACAAATTCATTAAATTTGAGAGGCATATAGTTCGTTAGATCAATAAATTTTAATCAATCCGATAAAATAGTATAAAGAATTCAAAAAAAAATTATGTCTAAGCATATTTTAGTTTGAACAATTCAGGTTCGTCATTTATATTTTAAAATTTGAAATATGAAAAATAAGTACCATAGCATAAGAGTGTTTGATTGGTGATGGTGATCAGTGGACTCAAAGATATAGATATATGTTCTTAGAGAATGAATAAATATACTACGATATTTTTATAAAATTTACATTTCAAGTTTCCAAAATTTTCGTGGCTCAAACAATGTCTTGTATTTGTTGATTTGTAAAACGATCTTTAATTTTACAAAGCTTTGTCTTTTGAGAATTTTTGCAGGAAATCTTTAAGAGGAGTTTTCAGGCTTCAAAGGGTCTCCGATGGGTCTAAAAGTGATCCAGTACGGACGAGCCCGATACCGACTGTAGATTTCGTCGTTTCCAACGCCACGAAGAATGTCGAAATCGAAGTTACGAGTCAAAATTTATGGTCGTTTGAAGCTCAAGACAATCAAGCATGAAGATCTCAAGACTTTTAGATGCTAGGTTGATTCTCTTTGAGCTTAAAATGATTTTTAATTAATGAGATTGAGCCAAAATCATCCAAAAATAGAAAACATTGACAAAACGTTATATAACGTTCAGAAATGTTACATAACGTTGTACAATAAGTTACACAACGAAATTTTTAGGACCAGAAATGCCAGAGAATTTTCAAAATTATCCAAAATGTTATATAACGCTCTAAAACGTTATATAACATTATAAGAAATAAATTCAATATAACAGTCGAAATTCTGACAATTTCAACGGTCAAAATCTGGACAGAAACATTGTGTAACATTCCAAAACATTGTATAACGTTTTAGGAGATAAAAGTGAGTTCTAACGGTCGAATTCTGATAGCTCCAACGGTCAAATTCAGGAGAAAAACGTTATATAACGTTTTAAAGAATTCAGCCAAGAATACAAGTATTCCAAGCTCTTTATAAAAGGGGATCCTTCACCTCTTTCTTTTACAACTATATTATATTGCAAAATCCTTTGTTTCACCATTATTGAGCTTGAAATACATAGCCAAACTTTAGCTCAAAGATTCAATCTCATTGATCTTAATTATTTTAAACTCTTAAAGAAATTGTGTTAAGTGTTTATTCTCTTATTATCTATCCCGTTCAAACACTTGTGTTGAGTGTTTATTTTCTTAATATAATACAGAATACTCTACCGAATGTGAATTCATTTGAATGAATCCATATCCTGTGGGGTACCTCGTAACACATAATAGTCATCCAATGATTCATATTACATCGAAATTCGCATGCACAAATCTCGATGTAATTTGAATCACTGAATAACTATTCTGTATTACGAAATACTCTACCGAACGTAAATTATATTTGAACATGGTTAAACAACAGAGATTGATAGTTCCTACAAATCAAGACCCGAAAAGGTGAAGGGCCGAGTCTCACATTTGGATGATCACTGAGAAGTAGGAAGGTTGTAGTATTCTAATAGGGTTGCTTTTAGGCTTTTAGCTGTCATGTGCACTGGTGTAAGTGGTATGAATATTATTCGTTCCGCTTCGGTTTGATATTAAAAATTATCTACCAATATATTATTTGTATTCGTATATTAAAATATTCGTATTTGTATCGAATTTTGTATTCAAAAAAATTATGTGGACATGAATATGGATAATTTTTAAATTGTCAAGATAACTTGAATATTTGAATTATCCGACTCCGAAATAATATATCATATATTATAAAAATTCATTTGCAAAATAATATTATATTATTAATGTTTCTATTTATGCATCTTAAGTTCTGATCTATTCAAATTTGATATTATAACTATTAATTTATTATTTTAAATACTTATTTTAATATATGTGTATATTTATTTATAATAAATTATAAATGTTAATTTTTATTACATAACCAAACCAGTATCAGTATCCGTAACCAAATCAGTATCCGTTGATTATTAGCTCTGTATTCTTATCCGTTTAATGTGGATTTGATTTTGAATTTTAACATCCGTCAAACACCAGTATTCGTGTTCTTATATCTGTTTGGCAAACTATGAATATGAAAGTTTCAGCACTATCCATTCCATATCTTTGTTTATTTATTTTTTCTAAGAAAATTTGCCGGAGAAGTAGCAAGATTTAGGATACTGGTTCTGGTTCTGGTTCTCATATGTACTGTGGTGATTTTAAATTTCATGTCACTTACACATTTTAATATATCATGGTTATATCAAAATTTTGTAGGAAACAAGATTTTCTGATTTTAAAATTTTTCAAGTACATGTTTCGAATTTTTTAAAAAGACTACGTATAAACATAGATTATTTTATTATTATTTTAGAACAACTTTAAAAAACACAAATACTTGTAAAACTCGAAATAAACAGAGTCTAGGCGTCTGCCACTGGTGAGAATGCCAGATCGGACAGGGTCAAGTACGAGTTTTACACGAACCACCCCTCCAAAGAGGTAAATCTCTTTAGCCCAAAAAGAAAGAAAGAAAGATAAATTTGCGATGGCATATCATTCCATCACTACGTCAGACATTTAAGTTTCATCAAAGTTTGTCCCGTCTGAAGCAGTTAAATTATTATATTTTTCGAAGAGAGGTGTAAATTTAACACCATATAAATCAGAAGCACAAGAAAAGTTTATCACACTAAACAAAAATCCTAGATACATAAAAAAACATTTATGTTCATTCGAAACAACCACAACTGTGATTTGAGTGTTAATCAACATAGAAACAGCCTACATAAAACAGGAACATCACAGGAAAAGAAGAAAAAACCCTAGACATTAGAATAACAAGAGTTTGCCTTGATGTTCAATAAAGCTATGAGCTATGAATAGAGAAGTACAGTACAGCCCATCCATCCGCCAAGCAAAAATGCCGTAGACCAAAGAAATCTAAATGCAGCCTCAAAAGTTAATTAAATTCACAAATACCTTAGCTAGACATCATCACTTGATCACAAGACTGAAGGGCTTGAGTAGCATAGTACCGTACATCAACATCTGGGTCCTCGCTCAGCTCAACTAGGCATGGCTTGACAGTTTTCTCTACCTCCTGTATCATAAAACTTAACTCATGTTATCTTGCCAATGGAAGTTCAATTTAGTTAAGTTTCCTAAGATTGTAAAAAAGACCTCTTTGCTTACCGAGCTGTCCAGTATGGGAATCAGAGCTTGTAAAACCTTAGCTACGTTGAACTTTATGTTAGGCACCCTGATAATATTATGACAAATAACCACATAAGAAACATCAACTTTTGCACCAGATAAAGAAGGAAAACATTGCAGACTTGTTATTAGATAACTAATCCAAGAATATTGCAATAGTCCTTGGAAGCGTGCATGGGCTGGCATGACATAATTGCTATCTCAGCTATTGTTTGTTTGCCCTTGTGATAAAACAGATTTACGGAGCTGCTGTGCTGGTGTTAAAAAGCAAAAAACAGTCAAGCACCACCACCATTTTGGCTATTGTTTCTAGATTATTTATCATTTTTCTTGTTTAATTTTGAAGGGGAGCATTGGCGCAGCGGGAAAGCTGTCGCCTTGTGATCAGGAGGTCACGGGTTCGACTTGTGGAAACAGCCTCTTGCAGAAATGCAGGGTAAGGCTGCGTACAAAGACCCCAAAGTGGTCCAACCCTTCCCGAACCCCGCACAAACGAGAGCTACGTGCACCGGGCTGCCCTTTTTTTTGTTTAATTTTGGATGCAAAATCTAGGTAAACATCAGTAAAATAACTGGAAAACAAAGGCAATAAGGATACATTGGGATTTATCATGTTGAGTTTTTTATTAAACACCAAGGTTTTTTAAGCTGAATTGGGGATTAGTAGCTCATTTACAACAGTGAATGCAGGGGTAAATTCTGAAATTCACATCCGGTAGGTACCTCGTAAGGTGGAGTACTCATCCAATGGTTCACAACCTCGAGATTCGTGCGTGCAAATCTCGAAGTTGTGTGGACCATTTGATGAGTAGTTCACCTCACGGGGTACCCCACTGGGAACGGATTCCAAATTCTGACCTGTCTTTGGAGGAAGTGATGACAACTGGGAGTAGCTTTTGGGAGGTTATTTCAGCACCCATTACAGGTGCAAGGAGGGAAATTGCTTGAAGTATGGTCATGCGGTACAAGTAGTGTGGATTGCTTATCTTTTCCAACACCTGTAAGAAGCAAATAATTAAATTGCTTACCACATACAGAAAGGAAAGGACAACACATTGTTTCTTATTGTGTTTAGATAGTAGAATTTAATAAATTTACAAACATGGAGAGAATTGAAATTGATGATGTTTATTTTCAACAATAGCAGTTTCATTAGCTTTAACTAATCAACAAAGTTTAGTCTCTTCAGAAGTAAATAATTTTATATTGGCCAGGTTCACTTTAGAAACTATGGAATTCCACAAATAGAAACACAGAACTTGTGAAAGAAATTGAATACAAATTGAGCAAGTACCTGAGGTACAATGTGCTGCATTGCCCACTCAGGACCGAACTCTTCAGCGAGGCGCTTCAAGTTGTTTGCTGCTGCATCTCTAATTGAGTACACCTGACAAAACAAGGCTTAACAAACTGTGTTATTTCTCATATTTTCAAGGAAATGGTGTATTCTGCAATGATACACTTCTAGTACACGAGATTATTTGATATCAATTATCAAACACAAGCCAAGCAAACACGTGTAAAGACAAATCCGGGAACAAAAAAGTATATATGCCATAGCATGTGAAAATAAACTCAATATAAGAAACAAGTACTCAACCCTGCCCCAAAACCAAGATAACTACCAGTGGAGCCGCTTTTTAGAACTTGTATTGAAATCCATAATGAAGTGAGAACTGCAGAAGGCCTTAAAACATATCTTTTTCAGATATACCAATTTACCACTTAATTTGGATTTTGAATTGAAATGGTTTAAAAAAGGTTATCAACAGGAAAGAGCATTGGATAACCTTATCTTCAAGCCACTGCATGCAAAGGGCCCCCAATTTGTCATCAAAAAAGCCAACACCAAGCTGGCTAGCCAAGAGTGGGATATACTCTATGATGGCCAAACGCACCCTCCAGTGCCTGTCCTCTGCCAGCTCCACTATTGCTGGAAGAAGTGATTGAGACAATAAATCTATCCCGATTACCTGAAGCAATAGCTCAAAAGGTGAGAAGATGGCAATAGTTTTAACAACATGAACCAACAAAATTATTTCAAAAGATTTTGTAGCAAAAACAATTTTTGCTGCATTTCATAATATGAACAAGACCTGATTAACTTGATCGAGCTTGCTTATAATATTGAGGCGGACGTCAGGAAACTCATCCTTCAGCAAAGAGAGGAATATAGGGAGAAGCTGCTCAATAGTAGCATCCTAGAACAATAGAAACATTTATGATTACTTGTAATAAAAAAAATGGAATGAAAAATTCATCATCACTAAAACATATGAAAGAAAATTTAATTAATTATTTTTTATTTGTACCTTGCCTAAGACTGGCGCCATTCCCATTATAACCGAAGCCAACGCTGAACGAACATGCTGGGAAGAATCAGACGAAAGCTCCTGTGATTCCAATTAAACCATGTCAAATTAATAAAAAGTTAGCAATAATTTATCCTACTTGGTGTCGAATGCTTTATATGTTACATGGCAAAATCTTTCTAATGAAGCAAGATGATTGTTCATCTACTACTCTAGGTTGACAAGTTATAATGTTATTTAACGAGTCAACACAAGCGATGTCTGCCACGTATCTAATCAGGCAGCTAGCAGATTATTAGCAGTTGATCAGAGAAGTGCTGTCATCATACAAAAGATCCAGAACACCTAGATTGGAACAATAAAAATGTTCGCAAAGCACACATTGATCAGATAGATACCTTGACACAAGGAAGGATATGTTGGACAGCAAGCTGTGGACTGAGAATGCGACAGAACTTGGTAACCTTTCCAGCAGCAGCAATGCGGACCTCTGCCTCATTATCACGCAGAAGGCGCACATAAGCAGGTACAAGTTCATTCCTTCAATAAACAAACATCAGGTTCAACATTCCAAACAAGAAATCAAGATAACTGTTTGGTTTAGCTGTTGTACCAATTCTACAGTATTAAGTTTCAATGCAAATTCATGATGATGGTAGGTGGTTTCCTATCACTGATTATAGGTACTTCTTGAAAAAAAGTTAAGAACTACCTGGTAGGCTCAGGGCCCACAGCCTCACAAAGCTCATAGAGTTGGTTTGCAACCATGTAACGCACACGCCATGATTTATCCTGTCAACCAGTTATCAACGCATTAGCACAGTGTTGAGATAATTCTACGTAGATATTACACCGTGCTACTTCAAAACAATACTGCACAGCTTGGATTGGAGGGTACTTTTCACAAAGCACGTACAAACCGAAAAATGAAATCTAAGAGGTATTATTTTTCTAACCTGAGCAAAACTGACAATGACAGGAAGAATGTGAGCAACACAATCTTGTGGCTCAAGTAACTTCCCAAGAGCCGCACATCCCTCAACAGCCAACAACCGTACTGAATCTTGATCTATACATACCAAAGATATAGTATAAAAGCAGCAACAGTTTTATCAGATATTTTCTCACATAAAGACCAAACCTAATATTCAGAACCTACAAAAACTCAATAAGACCCAAGCAAGAAATATTTGCAATTGGCAATAACAACATGTCTTGCCTGCTGAAATGGTGAATGAGCTATTGAGGTTTGCAAGATTACTGGACTTCTAGTAGGCTAAGACGATCACAGTAAAGCTTCCTA